>JAKGSA010001544.1:38301-52814 GCA_033558755.1 Philaethria dido | reverse complement strand
AACCTAAGTACAATTTTATTCTTTTTACACATACTTTATAATAAGAACCTCATATTATAATACTCAAAAGCTTCCCCACTGTATACAACCCACGTAAGTTCCTTTCTACCGTAAACTACAATACACAAGTGTATAAACTCAGCGAACTTGCAATGAATACGCAGAAAATATGTTGTGCAACATTTTTAACGTTTTACTGAGCATTTTATTTTAATGTTCGTGTTAGTACTTTATTGTTATTTTTTTTTTTTTTTAACTTCACGCTGTAACCCACATATAACAGGGTAGGCAGAAGGAACCAGAGAACCTAGTGTTAAGACACTCCATTCTCTTACAACTATTTTGTTCCCTACTTTCCGCCGAATTGAGGCATTGCGTGCTAAGTGGTGGAACTCAACGCCGCGCTTTGCCTTATTACCAAACCCAGGAAATGAAAATACTAACATTTCGTGGTGTGGGAATCGAACCCACAACCTGTTGCGTTTACAGTCGCACGCTTGTGCCTCTGCGCCACGACGCCACGACTTTATAACCGACTATAAAAAAGGAAATTGTTAATTCGACTGTATTTATTGTGTGTTTGTTGTGTGTGCGTTGTTGATAATTCCTTTTTTATATGATAGCTATTGCTTTTGATGTAGTACCATTTAAATTTATTTAAAATCTGATGTGGTTTTTGAGTTATTCGTAATAATTGTACATTAACGTGTACTTTCTTTAAAATTGGTTTTCTTTGTTTGTTATTCATATTTTTAGGCCAGAGATGGTAATAACAAAACTAAATTGTACTAATCGTGTAAGAATTTCGACATAGCGATATAAGACCATATAGCTTAGTGATTAGAGCATTTGAAAGTTTTCCAAGAGGCCCGGGTTTGAGTGCCATGCGTTGATATTTTTATACGTATTTTTTTTTACGTATTTTTAATGTAAAAATAGCAATAAAATATAACTAAACTTTCACTCATATAAATTCATAAGGCGGCCGCAATGCTTTCCATTTATGGCATTATGGCACAGTGGGAAAGCATGTGACTGTATACACCATTAATTGTAACTTTGATTTCCAATCGGAGGTATGATTATATTCAATTTATTTTAATTTCTCTTCTCTAGTAAGACAATGAGCGGCGTTGAGTTCCGCCACTCAATACGCAATGTCTCGATTCGGAATCGAAAAGCGGAGAAAACGGCGTGTCTTGACATTAGCTTCGCTTTGACTACCTTGCTGTGTGGAAAAAAGCGTGAAGCTTTATACCCATATTAATCAAAAAAAAACATTTAAAACATGCGTGTTTTTTTTTAACTTCACGCTGTATTTCGCATATAGCGGGGTAGGCAGAGGGAACCTGAGAACCTAGTGTTGAGGCACTCCATTCTCTTTCAACTTTCCGCCGAATTGAGGCATTGCGTGTAGAGTGGCGGAACTCAACGCCGCGCTTTGCCTTGTTACCAAACCCAAGAAATGAAAACACTAAATTTTACATTTCCTGGAGTGGGAATCGAACCCACAACCTGTCGCACACAGTCGCACGCTTGTGCCTCTGCGCCACGACAGGCGAAATTAATGTTGGCAGGCGTAAATTTGTTATTTTCACTTACATATACATACATACACAAACATAACGAAATCAATATATACTAGACTACCTTTATATATTAAACTTCCACCCTATTTACGACATGCAGAATACAGTAGAGATATAAAAATAAACATCCCATCGAAACGAGCAGACGCCCTGAATATTTCTATTCGCAATGAAAGCCGGTTACCTAGCAACCGTTGCTAGGTGACACGCCATCTTTGATTCTAAGATTATTGCTCTGTTGACGCCGTCTGAAAATTTTCCTTTTTAAGTTTTCAATATATTTTATTAAAAATATATTAGAGATTGTATTTCTATTTAAATTTTATTATTCTTTTGAAATAAAATATCTATTGTTGTTTTTTTGAAAAGGTGACTGAAAGCGAAATTGATAAAGTATAGAATCGTTCTAGAGTTGACCTTAAAGTTTAGTTACCCGACTGTCAGAGGGTTATGTTTTTCGCGCGTATCATGTATGTTTGTAATATTCTTTATTACGTCATATCTTCAAACCCCTGGACCGAATTATATAATTAAGGTTACGTTAGATAGGTATTGATACTCCAAGTGAGATATGCGACGTCACTCTATATCAATATGGCGCCCTTTAAATGCAATCATGGCATGAATAAAAACAAAAAATCATTAATGGTACCGTGTGGGGTATCAATGAAAGGACTTTATTAGCACATTTCAAATATATAACACATAACTAGCTTTCATAGCTTACTTTATTTAACTGATTCATTGTCTCTTAATTCATTAACCAACTTTAAAAAAAAGGAGGTCATTAATTCGAATGTTTTTTTTTTTTTAAATGTGTTACTGCATTCCTTTTTATTAGTTGAACCAAATTTGATGATTCTTTTTGTTATATATATATATATATATATATTTTTTTTTATGGATACCGGATGGCAAACGAGCAGAAGGACCGCCTGATGGTAAGTGGTTACCTTCGCCCATGAACATTTACAACACAAGAGATGTACTAGATGCGTTGCCAACCTAGAGGATACAGATGGAAAGGGAGGATAATGTAGTAGTCCGCTATCGGAACCACCACATTTTGGGGAAAGGATGGGTGGGAAAGGGGAAAACCTGGCTTACATGCCATCGAACCGGAACACATCATAAGATATTTGGCGGTTCGTCTTTGACATGATAGTGGTCGCGAGCCAGACGGAGGACGAACCTCCTACCACCAAACAAAATATATATGATAGCAAGTGTTTGTGTGGTTCATTTAAATGTAGGTAAGGTTTGACAAGGAGTTTTGGAATTATTAATAATAATTGTACTTTTTAGTGCATTTACTTTGAAATCGATTCCCTTTTTTTGTTAAAACCTTAATTATATAAAATGAATTAAGTGATATGCACTATGCATGTGTGCATATTGTAAAAGAAAAAGTACACATATTTATACTAATATACAATAGCATATAGATTTGAATTCGAACTGCAGCCGCTAAGCTTTCACTATTTTTGAAATATTCTTTAATAATGAAGACACGTTGTTCTATCGTGTAACGCTCCATTTTTAATAACCCTATACTGTTAGCTGTCAAATTGCTTTTTTTTCAGGGTTGCCAACACTTCACTGCACAAATGGCGGCAAAGTCAAATCTATAAATAAATAAATAAATAGTCAAATATATATATAAGTTTATGACCACAGATTATTTTCTGTCAGAAGCAGCTATATTGCCTGACAGTTATGAAGTTTGCCTGCTAGCAAACCCTGCTCTCAAACTTTTATCTTCAGATATATCCTCCAATGCGTAGCAAAAAGAACAAAGTAAAACTCATCGTGACACTGCCTTTTGAGTGAATGGAAAAAAAATAGGAACTCCTTTTAGTGAACATAGCAAACCATTTAGTAGTACCTCGATTCATAATTATCCCGTGTACCATTATCTAGGGCTTAAATTGAAAAAAAAAAAATAAATAAATAAAATTAACACAAATATAATAAGGCTGGTAACATTGTTATGAAGTTATGACTACAATTTGTATAATCTAAATGTATAAAACTCTTCCGTTACTTACTAAGTGATGGACAGACAACACTCAGCAGCACTACTGCATGTAGAAAGTTGATATTTGGCATATAGGGAATGTAGGGGAGTATCATGAGTGGATTTCCGAAAATTCCTATGGAACTGGAAAAAGTAGGACTTTTTTAATTGACCAAATTTTTTAATTAAATTTTATGTCAATATCAAAAATGTCTTAAATCTTTTTGGAGAATAGCTTACTACTTTTCAAATCGCCGAATCGATTTTCACCAAACAGCTAAGAATCATCTTTTTTTTTATGGATAACGGATGGCAAACGAGCATAAGGACCACCTAATGGTAAGTGGTTACTTTCCATATGCCCATAGACATTACTACATCAGAGGAGCTGTAAACGCGTTGCCAGCCTAGATGATAGGTGGAAGGGGAGGAGATAATGTAGTGGCCATGGCAGTCCGCCATAAGAACCACCACATTCTAGGATAAGGATGGGTAGGGAAAAACACAAACAAAGCTACAGACGATAACTAGTTCAAAAAAAATTATCTCTAATCTCAGTTTTTGATTACAAAACTTTTCAAAAGCATATAAAGTATTTAGGGGAAATCATTAATCAAATTGAATAATGACTAACTCGTTCCTAAAGTTTTATAACACCCAAAGTGTTAGACATGAAATTAATGACCTTTCCCATAATTTCAAATTATATGATTTGCCAAAAAATAAAATCAGTTTTTTTAATAATTGTAATTATTTTATAAGGCTATTGATTTATTTGTTACAGATAATATAATATAAAAGCACTGACAGTTTATTTAAAATATATGCCATCTTTATAAAAAAAATATATAAGTAAATTTTATATTCATATTTTGCTAAAAGGAAATAATATTAAATACTGTCCGCAATTCGTTCGTTTTGAGTAGTATTTGATTCCGTTTTTCAGTCCTATTTATTTTGTTTCAACTAAATTTTTTGCCTCACCTTAAAGCAACAAACATATTATGATACCATTTTAAATAAAAATGAAAATATCCACTCAGAACGCAATACCTAAATTGGAACGGAGTGTATTAACACTAGGTTCTCTGGTTCTCTCTTTCTACTCCGCTATGTGCGGAATACAGCGTGAAGCTAAAAAAACAATAAAACTATATAGACTTAATTAACAAGCCGCATTTTCTCACTAAAATATCAATTCTCGCGCCATTCAATATTAGGCACAATCCGCTGGATTTCTTTCATGTTGCGACTTACACCACACCTGCATCCGCGTGAACATTTGCATTGATTAATGTGAATATAGATGTCAATCGAGGCAGATATAAATAGGGATGTCAAGGGTACTTCGCTAACTTCTTTAAAAATACGAGACCGACATCAGAAAATATTAAGTGATATTAACGTTACATAGTAAGTGATGTTACAATTCATTCTACCTCAAAGGGTGAGGAAAAGAAAATTATAACTAAGTTTTTAACAAAAAGCTTGGCTTGATTTTAAATAAAATGCTCTGAAAAAAATTACAGATATACTCGAAACTTCACTTAATAAATCTTAACGAATTAAATGGGATACAGCATAAGCATTAGCTATCATATAAAAATGAATCAAATCTAAATTGGTTCACCCACTTAAAATATATGGTGTGTTACCATACAAAAAAAGAAAAAAAAATACTGTTCAATATCCGGAGCTCCTCATTTTGAAGTTGGTTAAACAAAGAGAACAACAACAAGGTTTTAAGAGAAGCATGTACGACTTTCACAAATCAGCATTTAGTACTATGCGAATAGATGTTTAGACCGTAATAAAGAGCACGTTAACCCATCTGTTCTATTAGGCTGAACGCCTTCGCCGACCTTTATTTATAGACAAGCCCTTTTAAGGTAAAATGTTTTTTGTGTTTCACACTCCAAATGAATAGGAATGAAATCATTCAATTATTTACCGACTTCGAAAACAAGGAAGGGTTCCCCATTTTGACTGTTACAGCATCTGTATATAAATACGTGAAGCAAACACTTTGGATCCCTTTTTACGAAAATTATGCCCGGACAGAGGAGCATGAAACTTAGCTTTGCCATGATTTGTATAGAGAAAAGTGCAGAATGATAATAAATATTTTAAATATTACATAAAAAAGTATATTAAATTAACAAAATAAATGTTACACACACTACCATGGTTTTGACATCCATGTCTATATAAAGAGTGATATACATTACTAAGATCAACGCGTTGTTAACGCGTCAACTTGAGAATTTACTAGTAACTTTTTATTGCGCGAACCAGAATTTAGCTAATTCTTTCTTTATATGACAGCTAGTATTTCTTATGGTCCCATTTAAATTTAGTTTAAGATCAAACAGGGATTGTTTGAGTTGTAAAGGATATTACTTTTATTGCATTTATTTCCAAGAGGCTTTTTATTTAAAATCTCAATTATTAATTATTTACTTAGTCTACTCAAATATTTAACTTTGCCGATTTTCAAAATTTGATGCATCACACAACTCCACAATTATTTTTTATGGCGATAGTCTCTTCTTTTTCACCACTTTAACGCTGTATCCCGCATATAACAGGGTAGGTAGAGAGATCCTGAGAACGTAGTGTTAAGACACTCCGTTCCCCACTTTCCGCCTTATTGATGCATTGCGTTGCTGGTGGCATAACTCAACGCCGCTTTTGCTTGTGTTCTGGCAAACCAGGAAGTAAGAAAATACTAAAGCTTTACATTTTCCTGAGTGGGAATGGAACCCACAGCCTGTCAGTACAGTCACGCTTGTACATCTGCTACGACAGGCGTTATAAGGCGTGGTAGGCGTTTGGGGGTAGTCAAAGTCTTAAGTATCTTAACACCCAGTTTCTGTTAATATAGAGTATTAAAAAATCAAAAAATCGAATGTGATATGAAAAATGATATAGAATACCTAATAGAACAAACCATAATCATTTATTATCTGCAATATAAAGCTTTTGGCGCATGCATTTTGTTAGGTGATAGGAGTTCACAAAATGCGCTCCGACTGGCTCGCGACCACTATCATGTCAAAGACGAACCGCCAAATATCTAATGATGTGTTCGGTTCGATGGCATGTAAGCCAGATTTTCCCCCTTCCCACCCATCCTTTCCCAAAATGTGGTGAGTTTCTGATGGTGGACACTACATTTAAATCCCTTCATCAGTATCCTCCTAGGTTGGCAACGCATGCACAACATCTCTGGTGTTGTAGATAATACTATGGGCTTTGAAAGAATAACCCTTACCATCCAGGTGGTCCTTCTGCTCGTTTGCCCTCCGTTATCAATAAAAAAAAAAAAAATTTTTAAAGGATTACACCTAATTTTGATCATTTTATGAAGTGATGCGGATATGTTAAAGTTTTATCAGATGAAATTTTGGGACTTGAAGTGCGGCTGGCGACCAGGCGCCGAGAATTTAGAAGGCTTCCGTATATCGTTGTTATTAAATTACGCAATCATAGAAGGACTATCAGATCAGGCAAGCGGATAGATCTTTGGATACCGCGTTTTATCACGGGAGACAGCTAAACGTACAGCTACTGTGGCCACAAAAGCGCGTGGCGTTGAGTTCCGCCACTTAACACGCAATGTTTCGGAATTCGGACAATGACGGTGAATAAATTTCTTGGTTTCTTTGACTACCCTGCTATGCTATGGTTGTCCCATTATGGGTTTGTTTAGCGCGTGAAGTTGCTGCTTTAAACATACAGTTCACTTTCAAATAATTGTCAACGCAGCTGAAGAAATAAAATAACATATAATTTGAAATATAACGCCAAATCCTGGCGCAGAGGCACGCAAGCTGTAAACGCGACAGGTTGTGGGTTCGATTCCTGCAGGAGAATGGAATTTTTCATTTTCTGGGTTTGGTGATAACAAGGCGGCCGCGGCTGAATATCGCCACTCAGCACGCAATGCCTCAATTCGGCAAAAAGTTGGGAACGGAGTATCTTAACACTAGGTTCCCTCTTGCCTACTATATGCGGGATACAGTGTGAAGCTATGTATATTTGAAATTGACAATTCGGTTGCAAAACTTCATGTTTGTCTGTTTAACGAAGTTTGTTAGAATAATCTGAGAAATTATTATTTGCACGTTTAAATAATTTCACTTATACTAGTGCCTGCTAAACTACACATTATTGTGTGTACAGGCAGTCTTCTCGTGCGTCTTTGAATAATTCTAGTATATATGGAGTAGTATTGGTAGGTTCCCCACTTTCCGTCGGATTGAGGCATGATGCTTCGGAACTCAACGCTGCGCTTTGCCTTGTTACCAGTCTCAAGAAATGAAAATATATTTTAAATAATAAAATATAATTGTATTATTTAAAGGTACTTTCCTTTCCTGGAATGGGAATCGAACCACAACCTGTCGCATTTATTGTCGGACGCTTTGGCATCTCTGCGCCATTATAGGCGTCCGGCAGAAGCTAAGGAACGGAAATCGTGTTGAAGAGAACGGAATGTCTTAACACTGGGTGCTCAGGTTTCCCTCTGCCTACCCTCCTATGCGGGATCCAGCGTGAAGGTAAAAAGAAGTGTTGAGTATGTCTGTACTAACTTTTCGCCCAACCTTGGGATTTAGAGATGTATGTATGTGCAATACTAGTGAGTCTAGTGAGTCTTGAGTGCATTGAGTTAGCGCAATTCAATATAATTTATAATTTAAAATGACAAAATTGACAATATTGAAAATGATGATGAGGTTCATAAATGAAAGTAGGGATTTTTTTTAAACTTATTATAATCGTATCATAGTCCTGTATTCTTTTTGTTCCTAAGTTTATGAAGAACAAAACTTTCTGTATCGTTATATGTCAGGAACAGTGACTTTTAGTAGAACTATTTTTAATATAAAACGTTAACAAACGAGGCATTCATTTGACGTGTTTAAAATACGCCATTATAACATGCCTTTATAACATCGCTTAACTTTATAAGTAGTTAAGATTAGATTTTTTGTTAAAAAAAAAACAACGATTATAACGAATAATGTAGTATTTTCATTTCCTCGCTCTTGTAACAAGGCAAAGCACGGCGTTGAGTTCCGCCACTCAGCACGCAATGCCCCGATGCGGCAGAAAGTGGGGAACGGAATGTCTTAACACTAGGTTCTCCTGTTCCCTCTGCCTACCCTGCTATGTGCGGGATACAGTGTATGTTACATTTATTTTATGTTTTGCCTTTTCCTGTTCCCATATCTATAAATAGCCATAACCGAAACATAAAAATTTATCGCTCCAAGACTTCTATGGGCCGTGACGTCATTGCTAAGGTCCTAAGTAATATTAAAATGGAATTGACAAAATTGCCCATTCTTTTATTGCCTTCCGTTCTGTATTCGTTGAAATAAAGCTTAATATTTGTAGAGAGGCTTCCGTAAACTGTAAATTAATTTTATTACGTGAAGAATAAATATTGGATTTCTTTTTGCAAAAAATATTTTTATTCCTTCTATAGATATATTAGTTACGCTTTATATAATTAGGATTTTAACAAAAAAGACTTTAAAAAAATAACTATAAAGTAAATTATTACGAATAACTCATAAACTACTCAGATCTCAACTTAATTTAAATGGGACCACAAAAGAAGCTATCATGTAAAAGAAGAATCATCAATGTGGTCACCCAGTAAAATGTTATGGTAAAGTATGGTACGTAGGTTATTATTCATAAATATTTTTTTTTTAGTTTTACGCTGTATCCCGCATATAGCAGGATAGGCAGAGGGAACCTAAGAATCTGGTGTTAAGACACTCCGTTCCCCACTTTCCACTGAATAAAAAATACAGTGCAAAAATACCTCCTGTTTTTTGAAGTTCTTAAAAATGATTTCGACTCCTTCCATAGTTTTATTAGTTTAGGGTTTATCAAAAGAAACTCCTTAGCAATCCATGGATTCACCGAGTGGGTGCCCATCATGTTTCAGAGAGAGGAGTTTGAAGAGTGCCTGAGACTTGCGATCCAAGTGTAGGTTTAAGGGGCCCCTATTAAAATAAATATTACTGCTTGTCAGCTGGAATTACACGAAAATTATAATAAGCTTTTATTTTAATTAAGATCGAGTTAAAGGCAACAAAATATCGATATTGTTTTAGAATGCGCCTTTACAAATACAAAAAGGTAATAAAAAAATCGATATCTAAAACAAAGTCCTAAATTACTTTATAATAGGCTATGCAGTTCTACTATAAATTGCAATACAAACTACATTTGAATTGCAACCGTATTTCTTGTAAAATAAAGTGCATTTTGCTTCAAAAGAAGTTTACACATAAAATATCATACACCCTATTTACCTAGTTGATAAGGCTCGAATTTCCCAGCAAAATAGTGACCCAGTGATATTTGCATGACCTAGAGGATTATTATTTGATATTACGCTTGCGCAAAGAGGTAGCTGATTCAGTTCCCATATACATGTTTAATAGAGGCCTGTCCTGACGCAGAGGAAGAAGCGTGCGACTGTAAACGCAACAGGTTGTGGGTTCGATTCCCATTCCAGGAAATGAAAATATTAAATAATATTTTCATTTACTGGAATGGGAATAGAAAATATTAAAAGAAAATAGAAAATATTCATTTCCTCGCTCTGGTAACAAGGTAAAGCGCGGCGTTGAGTTCCGCCACTAAGCACGCAATGCCTGAATTCAGCGGTAAGCGTTAAAAGAGAACGGAGTGTCTTAACACTAGGTTCCCAAGCTGTCTCTGCCTCTGCCTCTACCCTACTATGTGCGGGATACAGCGTGAAGCTAAAAAAACATATAAATGTTTAATTATTTCACCTTGTTTTTCAATTAGAATGAAATACGGTTTTCGGTTTTGTTATTTTTAAATGGGTTTCTTTAAATAATTTATACTTTTTCGTCTGTGTACTGTCCTTTGAGAGGATTTGGATTGTACATTTTAAATTTGGTAGCTCGAAGATATTTTTATGAAAATGTAATTTTCAGAAATATGCCAAAAATAGAGACATACAACTTTACATAACTATCTACGTTAAAAATTTCAGTTAAATATACTAGTGTCCCCGTTGACGCGTTAACAACGCGTTGACTTTATCAATGTATATATTACTTTATATAAACATAGATTTCAAACCATGGTAGTGTGTGTAACATTTATTTTGTTAATTTAATACACTTTTTATGCGTTATTTTAAAAAAAATGTTTGCATTGCACTTCTCTATATAAACTATAAGTATGCAAAGTTTCTCCTTCTCTTCCGTCTACTTAATTTTCGCAGAAAGGAGTCCAAAGAATATATGATGAAGATTTCATGATCCCCCGAAGGGCATGTATGAAAAGGTTAATGACTGTGGACGAGGCAAAAGAGGTATGCAGGGACCGTAGCGTTTGGCGCTCCGTTCTCTCTGACTACCCCGCAAAACAAAGCGTCAAGTAAAGCAAGGAAATGAAGATTTTAACAAAAAAAGAAAATCGACTTCAAATAAAATACACAAAGAAGTATTACGAATAACTCATAAACTACTCGTCAGATCTTAACTAACTTCAAATGGGACCATATCAGAAGCAGTAAAAAGTTATGCGGTAACATACATAAAAAAAATAACTCCGAATTGAGAACCTCCTCCTTACTTTGAAAATTATGAAATAAAAAATGGCTGTATCTCAGTAATTTTAACATATATGTCAAAAATAGAAAAAAACGCTTTACCGTGTATCAACATACTTGAATATATGCATATTCAAATTCATTCAAATCCTTTTATCCGTTTTATGGGTAACAAGGGTTCAAATGGTTCAATATTTTTTGTGTTGTAAGTATAATATTAGCATAAGGTATGACTGATTTTGAAAGTTGGCACACCAGATGTAGAACCATAACATACCACCTAAACTAAGACATCTATATAAATATGTGAAGCAAAAACTTTGGATCCCTTTTATATGAAAATTACGCAAACAGCTCCTCTGTTTGCGTAATTTTTACGCAAAATAAAAGAAAATTACGCAAACAGAGGAGCATGATATTTGGCACACTTACAGTTTATATAGAGAAGGAGTGGAGAATGCTAACATTTTTTTTAAATAATTCATAAAAAGTATATTAAATTAACAAAATAAATGTTAAACACACTACCATGGTTTGACATCCATGTTTACATAAAGTGACATTTACGTTGCTAAAGTCAACGCGTTGTTAACGCATGAACGAGGACACTGGTATAAGAAAATATCACCTTAGCAAGAGTTGTTTAGCGTGAAAGCACCTTCATGTTTTATTTCGCATAGCAGCGCAGTCAGACTGAACCTAGAATTAAGACATTCCGTTAGGCGCTTTCTGTCCGAATTGAGACATTGCGTTTTAAGTGGCGGAACTCAACGCCGCCTAATAATTGAATATTTGGAAAATCTGGCAAGGAACCATAACATATCAGCGTGTACCTGATACTAATAAATTGTTCAGTATAAAGCGTTTTTGATGACAATTTATAATTTAGATTACAACAAAAAAAGAAACGAACTTCGAAGAAAATGTAAGAAAAAATAAAATTATTACGAATATCTCAATAACTACTTGTCAGATCTTAACTACATTTAAATCAGTAACATTAGAAGCAAACACATTACACATACAGTCAAATTGATAACGTCCTCTTTTTTAGAAATCGGTTAAAAATTAATGTATTCCATTATCACAAAATCAGTTATAATCTAGTTGACAGCCGCTGTATAGTTCATCGGCATTGTTACACGTTGCAGTTGCTCGCTTATTTGCAATTCCGCCCACAAAGTCATAATATTGGTTTCGCCTTTAATCAAAAGGCATTTTGCATATACAAGACTGCCTTCAGATTGATTACATGTTTGTTGAAACTTCTAATGAAAACGTCTTGATTGTAGATTTGAATTATATATTCGAGATACCCATTGACGCGTTAACAACGCGTTGACTTTAGCAATGTATGTATATGACACTTTATATAAACATGGATGTCAAACCATGGTAGTATGTGTAACATTTATTTTGTTAATTTAATATACTTTTTGTGCATTATTTTTAAAAAATGTTAGCATTGTGTACTCCTTCTCTATATAACCTATAAGTGTGCCAAGTTTCATGCTCCTCTGTCCGTGTAATTTTCGTAAGAAGGAATCCAAAGTTTTTGCTTCACGTATTTATATATAGATGAGGCAAATTTTAACGGTAATAGTATGAGAACTACTTAAAGCGCCTTTTAACTTACATCAAAAAAAGAGAAGGTTCTCAATTTGACTGTATTTTGTTTTTTTGTGTGTTACCGCATAACATTTTTAATGGGTCAACTGATTTTAATGATTGTTATTTATATGAGGGCTAGTGCTACTGGTATGGTCCCATATAAATTTAGTAAGATCTGAGAATAAGAATTTTGCATTTTATTTTATGTCGGTTTTAATTTTATATTAAAATTTTAATTATATTACCTACACCTCTACTTATCTATTAGTGTAAGAAAATCTTGTAACGTTATGTGTCAAAATATGACTCATTTCTAGTCGTTAAATTTCCTTGAAAATTTGCACACATTTTTGTACCCGATGACAATACAATAACGCCTCTCGTGGCGCAGAGGCACAAGCGTGCGACTGTAAATGCGACAGGTTGTGGGTACGATTCCCACTCCAGGAAAGTGGAATTTTTCATTTTGTTGGTTTGGTAACAAGGCAAAGCGCGCGTTGAGTTCCGCCACTCAGCACGCAATACCTCAATTCGGCGAAAAGTGGGGAACGGAGTGTGTTAACACTAGGTTCCCTCTGTCTACCCTGCTATGTGCAGGATACAGCGTGAAGCTATGTATGTATGTAATACAATATTTTCATAATATGGATTTGGTGTACTTTCCAGGCCGACCAGAATTACGAAAAAAATATTTAGAACCGTTTTTGTTTAACGTTAAGCACTATTACTGACAATTCAAATTAATAATAATAAATAACAACCAGTTTCTATTAAAATGTAAAAAAAAGTTTATTACGAATAACTCAAAAACTGCTCGTCAGATCTTAACTAGATTTAAGAATGATCAAAATAGGTTCATCTACTAAAAAGTTATGCGATAAAACACAAAAAATATAGCCAAACTGACAACTTCCTTCTTTTTAAAAAGTTAGTTAAAAATATAGTAGAAAACGTTACATGCAATGCAATATTATTTATTTTTGTCCAGTTTTTATTCCATCTGTTTGAATAAAACGCTACGCACATATTTGAATTTTGTTACGAATTTTTTGTCGAAGTTTGTCGAAGTTGTTTTTCACAGACGAAAATAAAGTCCAAAAATAATTGGAACAGCAAATATCAAAGGTTGTATTCATGTTCTATCTTTATGTATGTTTGTTATTGGGGTCTAGTGGTTAAATTACCGAAGCCTTTCTCGCCCTTTATATCTTCATCTTGTCAAATTTATGTTTTGTGAGACTTTTATGGATATTTTTGGTCCGTTGACGCGTAAAATACACGTTGCCTTGGCAACTTGTATGTCACTTTATAGAAAAGTGTATGTCAAACACGTTATACGCATACACTGTGTATGTAATGACTATTTTATAAAACAAATACAATCATAATAAAAAAGCTATATTAATACGTGAGGGACTTTTTTCCGAAAATTATGGGAACGCATCAGTTTGAAAATTTGGTGTAGGTTACAATACATATGAAGAAAAATTGTAAAAAGCCGATATTTTCATATGATTATGATAGATATTGGCTAGCATTAGAAATATAGGGGCCATTCCCCTATTGTTGAAAGAAAACGGAGTGTCTTCATAAGATTGTTAAGTAGTAGTGTTAAAGGTTATTACCTAATTAGTGATTTTATAAATGATAACACGCCTTGGGAATGAAATGCTCGCTCCAGTCT
>JAKGSA010001544.1:0-38205 GCA_033558755.1 Philaethria dido | reverse complement strand
CTTGCGCCGGTTCTTACATCACGTATGAAGCATTAGAATTGTAAAGAAGCCGATATTTTCATATGATTATGAAATGTATTGGCTAGCATTAGAAATAAAGGGTGCCACTTCCCCTATTGTCGAATAGAAATTATTTGACTTTGACTTTGACTTTGATTCTCTGGTTCCCTGCATGCCCTGCTAAGTGCGGGCTACAGCTTAAATTAATAAAATAAATTTTACACAAGTTATCATGTGTTTGACATACCTATATATACACTTTTATATAATGTGACTTAATTACGTTGTTTGGAACGCGTAACGAACGCGAACGCGTATTTTACGCGTCAATGGATCTACTGATATGATTAATATAAGCTATATTTTTAAAATGTTCTTTTAAAAAATTAAAAAAAGAAAGCATGATAAATAATTAAAATAAAAAAAACAAACAACTAAAAAGCACAAAAAAGTACAATTATTACGAATAACTAAAAACTACGCGTCAGATCTCGACAATATTTATTTTTTTTTTTTTTTTTATTTATAACTCTTTATTGTACACACATAAAATAAATAAAATAGAAAATACACACAAGGATTAGATATACAATAGGCGACCTTATCGCTAAAATAGCGATCTAAATAAATGGGAACACATGAGAAGTAAACTATCATATAAAGAAAGAATCATCAAAATCAATTCACCCACTAAAAAGATGTACGGTAACACACATAAAAAATACCGTCAAATTGAGAACCTCCCTTTTTTGGAAGTCGGTTAAAAATAAGAAAAGAGATAGTCTCGGTATCCCCGCAAGTTTCCTGTCTCGTAGGAGTTGAGTTATGAGCTTGCGTCATCGTATTTAATTGGAGTTCAGATTACTTCTGTATTGCTATTTTTTACTATTTGACTTGCCACTGGTTTGCTTGGGTAATACATTTTTTTACAAATTAAGGTCTGTCGTGACGCAGAGGCTTAAGCGTGTGACTGTAAACGCAACATGCTGTGGATTCGATTCCGAAGCCAGGAAATAAAAATAATATTTAGTATTTAATTCTTCTACTCGCTTTGCTAACAAGGCAAAGCGCGGCGTTGAGTTCCGCCACTCAGCACGCAATGCCCTAATTCAGCGGAAAGTGGGGAATGGATGTTAAAAGAGAACGGAGTGGTTCCCTCTACCTATTCTGTTATGTGCGGGCATATATGGAAATAGTATATTATTTCGCTTCACGTAAACCCCACATAGAGCCCTCCGCCCATATTTTTCATAGAATTTAGGCATATTCCATGTTAAGTTGCGGAACGTCACGTGGTTTTGTTAACAAAGCCGAAAAAAAAAAGATTTATTTTTCCTTCTCGAGTTTGGTATTTATACCACAAAGGTAGTAAAATCTTAGACGATGAGCTTGATTTCAATTGCATGTATAGATATTGTGTTACATAGTAAACGTAAAAGTAGTAATAACTCAAAAACTAAACTTCAATGGTTCAAATGTTTGGTGGTAGGAGGTTCGTCCTCCGTCTGGCTCGCGACCACTATCATGTCAAAGACGAACCGCCAAATGTCTTATGATGTGTTCCGGTTCGATGGCATGTAAGCCAGGTTTTCCCATTCCCACCCATCCTTTCCCCAAAATGTGGTGGTTCCGAGAACGGAATACTACAATGTCCTCCTCTTCCATCTGTATCCTCTAGGTTGGCAACGCATCTACAACATCTCTGGTGTTGTAGATGTTCATGGGCGAAGGTATCCACTTACCATCAGGTGGTCCTTCTGCTCGTTTGCCATCCGTTATCCATAAAAAAAAAAAAAAAAAAGAACTATAATCAGAAGCACAAGCTATCATATAAAAAAAGAGCCATCAAAACTGGTTCACCCAGTAAAAAGTTGTAACGCACATAAAAAAAATTGTAGAATTGAAAACCTCCTCAATTTTTGAAGTCGGTTATTAAATACGGCAAAGTTGCCACAAAAATCTGTATCATCTGTTTGTTTACAGCAAACAATACCTAAAGAGTAGATACTTGTCTAAAGAAGGTATATTTACCAAGTAGACGGTAAGATAAGGCAATATTATACAAAAATAATATACGCGAATATTCTGGTTAAAATTGTTTCATTTAAAATGTAAAATCTCTATTATTATAGGTAAAGATAAGAAGTTACAGTTATTTTAAGTACTTTAATATTAAGTTGACTAAAGATAATTAAGATATTATTAAAAAAAGATAACCAAGTTCAAATAAAATGTACTAAAAAGTAACATTACGAATAACTCAAAAACTCCTTATCAAAACTTAACTTTATTCAAATAGGATCAGAATCATTAGCTATCATATAAAAAAAGGAATCATCAAAATTGGTTCATCTAGTAAAATGATAAGTGGGAACTTTTTTTGGAAAGAATATAAGGAAGATGCGTAAACATAAAAACTCGATTCATATTTAACGCCTGTCGTGGCGCAGAGGCACAAGCGTGCGACTGTAAATAGGACAGGTTGTGGGTTCGATCCCCACTCCAGGAAATGTAAAATTTAATGTTTTCATTTCTTGGGTTTGGTAACAAGGCAAAGCACGGCGTTGGGTTTCGCCACTCAACACGCAATGCCTCAATTCGGCGGAAAGTGGGGAACGGAATTGTTGAAAGAGAATGGAATGTCTTTACACTAGGTTCTCTGTTTCCCACTACCTACCCTGCTATATACGGGATACAGCGTGAAGTTTCATATTTACTATTCTACTATAGAAAGCCAGTCAATTAGTTCCTATTTTTGGCATTTTTCCACAATAAAAGATTTTTAAGAAGAATCGGGAGGTGTTAAATTGCCAATTAGTCTTTGCCTTCATGTTGCCAATAGGACGTTCAAAGAAGCAAATGCAATGTACACAAAGCTTTCTTTGACAAGGTTTTTTCAATTGAAACGCGGCTGCGGGTCAAGTCAAGTTTAAGCAAAAAGGCAAGCAGTTTGTATTTTTTTTTTTTTTTTTTTTTTTTTTTTTTTTATGGATACCGGATGGCAAACGAGCAGAAGGACCGCCTGATGGTAAGTGGTTACCTTCGCCCATGAACATCTACAACACAAGAGATGTACTAGATGCGTTGCCAACCTAGAGGATACAGATGGAAAGGGAGGATAATGTAGTAGTCCGCTATCGGAACCACCACATTTTGGGGAAAGGATGGGTGGGAAAGGGGAAAACCTGGCTTACATGCCATCGAACCGGAACACATCATAAGATATTTGGCGGTTCGTCTTTGACATGATAGTGGTCGCGAGCCAGACGGAGGACGAACCTCCTACCACCAAGTAAAATGTAATACACACTATTTGGAATCAATTTTAAATTATTAATAATTTACAATTTATTCAACATTAATAATATTAAATTTGGTTTAAGTATTTAAAAATTTGGAATAAATTCGATTCTGAAATTTAAAGGTAGATAAAACAGTTATTCACACTAGTGGTCCCCATAAACGCGTTAACAACGCATTGCGTAGTGACGTATAAACATGAATTTATTTTGTTGATTTAGTACACTATTTATGCATTATTTAAAAAAAAAAAAAAAAAAAGGAAAAAAAATGTTAGCATTCTGCACTCCTTCTATATAAACTATAAGTGTACCAAATTTCATGCTTCTCCGTCCCCGTAATTTTCGTAAAAAGGGGTCTAAAATGTTTACATCACATATTTATATATAGATATTAACGTCTTCTATATATCGTCGACGTCGTATATATATTAACATATTTATTATAGACATGGCGTGTAGATCACCAAACTAAACCATCCTATCAAATACTGAATATTATTCTTTATATATTTCAGGATTACCTACAGATTTTGGCACCCATTTATTATGTTGCCGATGTTGACAACCAAGAATATTTTTAAAATAGAACTTGGCTTTCATTATCACATTTGTTTTTCAATAGCTTCACAATTTTCCCCCTTAGCTTACTCTTGGCAAAACAGACTAGAGAAATAAAAATAATTTTAATAAAAACTCCCCCCAGTGGGAATCAAACCCACAACCGCCATGATGGCCTCAAATAATAATTTTCTCTTGGTTCGACTGGATTTGTGTTCGACTTTTCGAACACTTTGCACCGTGGTCTCAGGTCGGGTTTCCACAAAATGTATTTCCGAATATTAAAATATACGCGAATAATTCCAATTAAAAGAGTTTCATTTAATATGTGTAACTGCGACTGTAAATGTGACAGGTTGTGGGTTCGATTTCCACTCCAGGAAATGTAAAGTTGAGTATTTTCATCGGTTTGGTAACAAGGCAAAGCGTGGTATTGAGTTCCGCCACTCAGCACGCAATTCATCAATTCGGCGGAAAGTGGGGAACGGAACTGTTGAAAGAGAATGGAGTGTCTGGACACTAGGTTCTCAGGTTGCCTCTGCCTACCCTGCTCGTATATGCAGGATAGAGCGTGGAGTTTAAAAAAAGGTGTACATTTAGCAAAAATCAAAGGTCTCATTACTCTATTCGTCCCATCATGATACATATTTTTTTAATTACTAATTAGGGGAAGCCTTACGCTTCCTTGATATAAACTTTGAACTTTATAATTAAAGGCACATTAAAAAGCAATTAGCTAAAAATTTCGGTACTTTGGCGCTATAAAGCCTTAGGATTTCATAAAAATATATTATAAATTAATCAAGAATACGCCTTCTTTTCTTTTTGTCATTAATATATATATATATATATATATATATATATATATATATATATATATATATATATATATAATAGCTCCTTATTATGAACCATATATAAGGAAGCAAAATTATTACAGAATAACTCAAAAAACTACTAACTTAGATCTTAATTAAATATAAATAGGAGGATCATCAGAAATACTAGCTATCGCATATAAAAAAGAACAGTGAAATTGGTTCACCCAAAATAAAGAGACCATGCGGTAGCGCACAAAAAAAACATCCAATTTGTGACCTCTTTTTTTTGAAGTCAGTTAGAAAAGTGCTTTACTGTGTAACATAGACATATGCATATTCAAATTCATCCCAATCCGTTTATCCCACTGTATGGGTAACACGCGTTCAAATCTTTCAATATATTTTTAGTCTTAAAAAAATGTCTAACTAAATATATACCATCTCACATTAAATTCCTAGCTTTTGCCAAATAATTAGTTAACAAAATAAATATATTTTTTTGGCTTTAAGAAACTCCGTTCTCTTTTAACATTTCCGCTCCCCACTTTCCGCCAAATTGAGGCATTGTGTGCGGCGGAACTCAACGCTGCTCTTTGCCTTGTTAACAGTGCGAGGAAATGAAAATACTAAATATTATTTAAAATAAATAATAGTTTTACATACACATATCTATATTGTAACCGTGTTAAGGTTGTGACGTAGAAGGCGTAACGACCTACCCGTCGGGTACGCGCCGCGCCGCTGTGACGGCACTCGTTGGCGAATTTACGCCAATTTTCCTTGTAAGGTGACCATTTAGTATATAAAATTTACATATTGTATTTCTTTTTTATATATATTCGTATTTTCGAAGTGAAAACTTCTTTAGCGGCATTATGCTCATTTAGTGATGGGTAAAAAACGATAAACTCGCCTCAGGACACGTGACCTGATCGAAAATTCGTAAAACGAAATTGTCAGTAAATAAATATTGTATTTTACCACATACATGATAGTACTTTTATACTGATAACTAAAGCAATTCGTGCAAAATTATTCCCTAACCATTCCAAAATATCAAAAATGTATAACGTTATTCAGGTTTTCACTTCTGCCGGCACTCCTGAATCCGTCGATCTTTTTTAATATGATATATAAAAGATATGGCTTTGTGCTTAGGGCTTGGATGGGTTTCAAGATCGCGGGTTTTCTAAAAAGATTTTCTTTGTAATCCTAAGTGTGTAAATAACATAAAAAAAATATTAAAAACATATTTGTGTTAGCATGCAAAGCCTCAATATGGCGGAAAGTGGGAAACGGAAACCTTAAGAGAACGGAGGGTTTTACATTAGGTTCACGGGTTCACTCTGCCTATCCTGCTATGTGCGGGATACAGACATGGAATGCTTATAGGATACAAAAATGGAGATCGAGGTGGTATATAATTAGGACGATTTTTTCGCTGTCATATGATCGCGCGTGGAATTTAAAAAAAAACATTATTTCAAGACTTTTTGTGTACAAAAAAAAAAGAAAAGAATGCTTCATAACCTTTCCTTCATCCACAAGATTACAACGTGTCAACCCACATTCATATCCAACCAAAAACAAAAAAAAACAACTACTATGAAAGACAAAAATACTATTTCTTTAAAATAACAAATAATAACAAAAAATATAACCAAGTTATATTGTCCTGTATTTTCCCAATCTCATGGTCAACCATCTCATGGGAACTGTCGAAAACAGCGCTCCCATAAACTTCAATAGTAAGAGGGGTCGGAGTACGCTAGTTCAATTCCTGTCGCCACTTAATGTGTACATAAAACTATTTGGAAACATCTCTATAAGAAAGTGGGTGTCCTCTTTCATTCGATTACAAATGAAATTTTATACGTTACAGGATACAGCTAATGTATAGGGTTATTTTATTACTAAAAATAGCTTTACATTTTTTGCCGCATATCATGTATATAGAGGGAGTGTAGTGTTTGAACACTCTGCTCTCTAGTTTCTGCACAGATTTGAGACACTGTGTGTTGAGTTGTTAACGGCGCATTTTCTCTTACGAGAGATAGTGTTATGTGAGCTGAAGAAGGTGATTAAGTGGCTTGGACACATTGAGAGGATAAGTTTCAAACGAATTATAAAAAACATAACATTGATGACACAGTGATAACAAAGATAAAGAGAGACTTCGGTTGAACTGTGGATGATACTAGGTTATATAAAAATAATAGGACCTCGGAGGTCATGTATGAAAATGAAAAGTTGAGGACAGTAGAAAGTGCGAAAGAGGTATGCAGGGATCGTAGCGTTTGGCGCTCCGTTCTCTCTGATCACCTTCCTAGGGATAAAATATGAAGCTAAAAAATCTGTTAGTTAACCGAAACCAAATGACAAATTCTTAATACAAATAAGGGAAATTACTACGTTACCGATATATGTATTTATGGAATATACATATAAATTATACAAGTCGGATTTTTCTTTGTTTTATCACATTAAAATTTCTGAACTTTCTCGGGCTCTACATGTAATACCTACTGCCTTATTCGTTCCGACGGACCGTGACGTCATATACGTTCAGATATGACGTCATCACTTCCTATTGATTTTACCAATTGCTTTTCCAATATATATTCAATTTTATATTCAATTTATAAAGTCTATATTTGAATGAACTTTGTTTCTATATTTGAATGAACTTTGTAATATTCATACTATTACAGAATATTGGACCTTACTATAATGTAATAGTGTCGAAAATTGCATTTTTATAGTATTTAGGTTACAACAGAACAAAAAGTGGGTTGGAAGTGGCTTAAGCCAATTGTTTTTTTGTTGATAGCTAGTCAAAAGGCATTTCCTTAATTATGGAATTCAATTACTTTTTTCTTCCTTTTTACTTTTTATACTAAGAATGTTGTTATTGAAGTGAGACTTCTTCAGAACCGTTGCGATTTGAAATTCGATGAAACGATAAAGCGACACTAAAAAGAACAAGGTCGTATAATTGTATAATTGTACTCGTAGTATACTACGAGTATGAGAGAATATAAGATAATAAAAAATTTACAATCCTTACAAAAACTAGAAAGTAAAATAATTTTATTTACTTTTAAAGATAATTTTTATAAATTCATTATTGTTTAAAAAAAAGAGGGTAGTCTATAAAAATATACTTAAATATGTTAAGAGAACTTTAACGCTTGTTGATTTTAATTTCATTTTTAAATTAATTTATTATTTTTATTATTATCATTGCCGGAAAGACATTCCTTAAGAGAATTTAAGGCTCAGATGTTCCATATAATATTCCAAAATATAATAATAAAAAATTTAACAAAAACAAAAAATCGACTACAAAGAAAGTGCATTAAAAAGTAAATTTTTATAAACAAATAACTCAAAACCTACAGATCAGGTATTAACTAAATTTAAATAGGACCACATTATAAGCATTAACTATAATTTAAAAAAAAAAAACGTCAAAATTGCTTCGTCCAATAAAAACTTATAGGGCAACACATAAAAAAAATACAGTCAAATTGACAACCTCTTTTTTTTTAAATCGATTAATAAGCGCGCACCAGTTATAATAAAAAAATCTCATTTAAGTCTCTTCTACATATTTTTAATAATCTATCCATCAATATGGATCAAAGTCCTCCATCATGAACGATGACGTCATGAAATATGGCCGTGTGCTTTATGACGTCAGTGATAAGCTAACCTTTGGGGAGGAAAGCTATTTTTAATGTGAACTTTTACACTTTGAAAGTGGTCCAAATAAATATTTAAAAATATACCAGCTTGTTGTAAGTATGTTATAAGACTTTTTTTTTAACTTCACGTTGTATCCCGCATATATATCCAGGGTAGGCAGAGGGAACCTAAGAACCTAGTGTTAAGACTCTTCGTTCTCTTTCAACAATTCCGTTCCCCACTTTCCGTCGAATTAAGGCGTTGCGTGCTAAATGGCGGAACTCAACGCCGCGATTTCCTTGTTACGAAATCCAGGAAATTAAAAGTCGTGGCGCAGAGGCGTGCGACTGTAAACACGACAGGTTGTGGGTTCGATTCCCACTCCAGGAAATGTAAACTTTAGTATTTCATTTCTTGGGCTTGGTAATAAGGCAAAGCGCGGCCGTTGAGTTGAGTGAGTTGAGTTGAGTTCCGCCACTCAACACGCAATGCCTCAATTCGGCGGAAAGTGGGGAACGGAATTGTTGAAAGAGAGTGGAGTGTCTTAACACAGCGTAAAGTTAAAAAAAAAAAATGCATTAAAAAGTAAGATTGTTACAAATAACTCATAAACTACTTGTCAGATTTTAACTAAATCTATAAATGGGACATCGGAAGTATTAGCTGTCATATAGAAAAAAGAATCATCGAAATTAGTTCAACCAGTAAAAAATTATGTAGACATAAAAAAATACTATAGCTCATCGCTGATCAAATAATCTGTTATTTTTTTTTTATTTCTTAAATAAAACCCTGCACGTGTATAATACTTTTTTTTATTAATAACGGATGGTAAACGAGCACTAGGACCACCTAAAGGTAAGTGGTTACCTTCGCCCATGGAGATCTACAGAACCAGAGGAGTTATAAATGCATTGCGATAATGTAGTGGCTGCGGCAGTCCGTCATCGAAACCACCACATTCTGAGGAAAGGATGGGTGGGATCAAGGAAAACCTGGGTTACATGTCATTGAACCGGAACATATCTTTAGATATTTGGCGGTTCGTCTTTGATATGATAGTGGTTGCGAGCCAGTCGGAGAACGAACCTCCTACCACCAACGAGCCAGTCGGAGGAAAACAAAAACTGCACGTACAGTGTTTCAATACAAGCTCGTTTTATCTTCATTAAGAATATATAGTGCTAAGTCACTTTATTGTTGTTTTCCTACGGTTTGTGATGAACGATTTAAATTCACTAACGATGAATATAACAAAAGATTGCTTGGCTTTGTAAAAAATATTCGAGCATCAAAAATATCGAACATAAACTCTACAATGTGTATCTCCTTTTATACAAAAGTGTATGTAAGTATGTATATAATTATGTATTTAGTTTGTATTTTTAATTAATATATATTTAATTTTTTAATGTAAATATCCTGATTAGTGCACCGCCTACCACTTTATACAAATCCAATATCCAAAGGTTGCCTGGAAGAGATCGCTTTAAGCGATAAGGCCGCCTTATTGTACGCTATTACTACTTCTATGTTATTTGTTTATTTGTGTGAAATAAAGAATATTTGTATTTGTATGTAAAACACACAAACATGTTAATGTTTGTAATATTTATATTAAAAAAATCTATATATTAATACATGAAGGAAAACCTTTGGATACCTTCTTACGAAAATTAAGTAGACGGACTAGAATGAAACTTGGCACACTTATAGTTTATATAGCGAAGGAGTGCACAATGATAATATCTTTTTAAAATAATGCATAAAAAATATATTAAATTAATAAAATAAATGTTACACCAAATTGAATGGAAATGTATGTTTATAAAAAGTTACATATACATTAAAAGACAACGCGTTGTTAACGCGTCAACGTCAACTTTAAAATGGTCTAGAGTACAACCAACTATTAGAAAAACCATTTCCCTTATGCATTAATATATTTAAATTAGTTATTTATGCTATACTCTATTATTTATATATGAAAAACCCTGACTTCTCCCTTAGGGCTAAAGAGTTAAACTAAAATAACCAATAAATACAAGTGTCTTAACTCGAAAAATCCCAATTTCTGGGAAATCACCACAAATTCTTCCGAACAATTTATATGAAAAAACAGGAGTATAAGAATTTTCACTTAGGGCGCATATTTCCCCAAAAATATATTTAATGGTTAAGTCATTTTGCCAAGTCTCATATACGGCACAATGGATAAGATATTTTCGTTTTTCTTCCACCCTAATTTTTCAACACGTCGAAGTTAATGCTTGTCATTCGACTTCGAGGACTGTTCTTGAACTTTATGTAGAAGTTATCTTGATGTTCGCAGATAAGCTAAGCTTCAAGATTTTTCTTAAGTAATCTATCGTAAGAAGACGTAAATTATGTGACATTGATATAAAGACGCCATCATAGCGCAGTGGTTCGATATCGGACTGTAAACTGGTAATGGTTATAGGCTCAATCTTACTCAGAGAAATGTTTATCCCTGGTCTGGTAAGACATGCCACTCAATAGAAAGTGGAGAACCGAGTGTCTGAACATTAAGGTTCTCTCTGCAAAATAGCGATAGAAGCTATTAATCTATATATAAATAAGTGAAGCAAAAACTTTGGATCCCTTTCTACAAAAAATACGCGGACGGAGGAGCATGAAACTTGGAACAATTGTGGATTATATAATGAAGGAGTGCAGAATGATAATATTTTTTTAAATTAATGCATAAAAAGTATATTAAATTAATAAATGTTATACACACTACCATACTTTGACATCCATGTTTATATAAAGACATATACGTCACTACGCAATGCGTTATTAACGCATCTACGGGGACACTAATAAATGTAATTGCTCATTATATTTGAATTAAAATAATCGCATCAAAATACTTCAGTTTGTTACATCTAGCCGAGTTAAAATGAAACTTGTATCTGTATCAAAAAATATTGCTTTAATCTGTTTCTTGTAGTAAATTTTCTTGAAAATTTTGCTAATGTCTGGATTCAGAATTTTTATGCTGAGGTGGGGAATGCTTGAACCGAGTGCCTTGACATTAAGGTTCTTTTCTGACTACTCTGCTGTACGAATAAAGTCTATATTTTTTATAGCAAGAACCTTCTTCATTTTTTTTTTTTTAACTTCATGCATCCCGCATATAGCAGGGTAGGCAGAGGAATCTGAGAGCTTAGTGTTAAAACACTCCGTTCTCTCAACAAAATCCGTTCCCCACTTTCCGCCAGGTGGGGCATTGCGTGTAGGTGGCGGGAACTCAGCGCCGCCTTTGCCTTGTTGCAAACCGAAATGAAAACACTAAATTTTACATTTCCTGGAGTGGGAATCAGAACCCACAACCTGTCGTGTTTTGATTGCACGCTTGTGCCTCTGCGCCACGATAGGCGTTTTATTGTCTAATTACGTTATTATTTAAAGATACTTCCCACAGCCGAAAAACGCTACAGACTACACGATTAACTTGGATAGTGCTATAATTGGCATCGTATAAGGGGATAATCTATGACGTAATAGAGATAATTTTGCTTGATAGGAAAATATTTATACAATTGAGTGAAGCCTTTAATGCTGAGGCCAGATAAATAATACACTGATGAACAATAACATATATTTATTCTTTTGGTTTTCCACTATTTTAACCGACTTCAAAAAAGAAGGAGGTTTGGAATTTGACTTTATCTTTTATATGTAATCGTATAAAGATCCCCTACTGGGTGATCAATTTTTAATTATTTATATAATAGCTGATTTTGACGTGGTCCCCATTTAAGTAGTTTTTGATTTATTTACGTCATAAATAAAAAAAAAATCTTTGATTAGATTTGCAAGTGTGGGATAATACCAAATGAAAGGACTTAATTAGCAGATTTTTTTTTTTTTTTTTTTTTATGGATACCGGATGGCAAAGCGAGAGCAGAAGGACCGCCTGATGGTAAGGGTGGTTTACCTTCGCCCATGAACATCTACAACACAAAGGATGTACTAGATGTTGCCAGCCTAAGAGGGATACAGATGGAAAGGGGAGGATATGTAGTGATCCGCTATCGGAACCACCACATTTTGGGGGGAAAGGATGGGTGGGAAGGGGAAAACTGGCTTTACATGCCATCGAACCGGAACACATCATAAGATATTGGCGGTTCGTCTTTGACATATTGATGAGTCGCGAAGCCAGACGGAGGACTGAACCTCCTAAAAATATAAAAATATATAAAAGATTTCAAATATATAACACATAACTAGTTTTTATAGCTTACTTTATTTATATTTGCTTCCTAAATGTAAAAAATTGGTTCAGTCGGGTTTTTTGTTCTTTATAATTATGAGTGTTAATTGTTAAAATTTTTATTATATTAATTAAAAACTTAATGGTTCTGCCATCTTGAATATTTATTGAATGAAATTGACTAAACAAGAATGAACTGACCAACGATATTATGAAAAAAAGAAAACAGTCTCTTATCACTAGTATTTCTTCGAATATAATGTAAAAGGGATAAAAAAATTCCAGTTAATAACATATTAAAGCTTGGGTAAAGCCCAAGTAAACAAGAGCTTCGAGTTTTGTTTGCGTCGTCTCTCCATCAAGTTTGCTCGTTTTAAGATGTTTGTATGAAAAAATATCCATTATAGTATTTTGAATCCGACTATGACTACCTCTTTTTTTAGCTTCACGCTGTATCCCGCACATAGCACTGTAAACAGATGTAACCAGAGAACCTAGACTTAAGACACTACGTTCTTTATTAACATTTCCGTTCCCCATTTTCCACCAAATTGCACCAGCATTGCGTGCTGAATGGCGGAACGCAACGTCGCGCTTTGCCTTGTTCCCAGAGCGAGGAAATGAAATACTAAATATTATTTAATATTTTACATGTCCATCGAACTCGGAACACATCATTAGATATTTGGCGGTTCAAAATTTTAAATTGGATTATAGTCGCACGCTGGTGGCTCATTGCGACGGCAGACCACTATTACCCTGCTATATAGAAAATAAATTCCATAGAGCACCATGTATTCATCGTGCAGGTTCCCATCGCGTTGCAGAGACAGGAATTCGGAGAGTGACTAGGAGTTACGACTCAAGTGACTAGTAGAAGTGCCGCCTTCGAAATACTCGTGAAAATAATGCTGATAGTTCTAGAAAGGCCGAGATCTTTTATTATATTATAGAGAGATTTCGCTGTTGTACCTCTCATATCTACCACTATCGCGTATAAATTAATTTTAAACCTATACCTGGTCAGTCTGTTCGTAAATTTGAAAAACTTGTTCAACTTGAAATGGTGATTAGGAATAATTGTTTCCCATACTAAAATTGTTAATAAAGTATATAAAATAATATTTTTTACCCGACTGCCAGAAGAGTGTTATGTTTTTCGCGCGTATCATTTATGCTTGTAATATTCTTTGTTACCTCATATCTTCCAAATCCCTGGACCGAATTATATAATAAAGGTGACATTAGAAAGGTATTGATACTCCAAGTGTTGATGGGAACCGTTTGGGGTATCAAATGAAAGAACTTAATTAGCACATTTCAAATATATAAGACATAACTAGCTTTTATAGCTTACTTTATTTTAGTTTTTTCAGTTATATGCCACTCTGCTATTATGTTTAAACACAATAAAAGGACACGTACATTTTAACATAAATTACAAAATAAAAAAAATCAAATTAAATAAAAAAAGGCAAAATTATATCACAAAGGCATTATAACTTCATTGTATACCCGTGCGTAAAATAGGTGTTTGTATGTCATGTCATGTAATAAATTTTTTTTCTAGCTTGACCCTGTAAATATATAGCAGGGTACCTGAGAACCTAGTGTTAAGACACTCCATTCTCTTTCAACATTTTCAGTTTCAACTTTCACACCAGGATTGTATTGTGAATTGAGACATAACAACATAAAGAAATTTATACATAAATGTATGTCAAACACATGCACAATGTAACATTTATTTATTAATTTAATGTGTTTAATGATAATCCATAATATTATAAAAAATATTTTGCATCTGCTCCGCCCGAAGCTTTAAACTGGGTCAGATTTCATAACCCCCTGTCCGCATATTTGTCCTAAAAAGGGCTCAAAAGTTTTTCATTCCCATATTATTCATCATAATTATGTGATCCCGTCAAAAACATAAAATGTTAAGAGTGGAGTCCAAGTTCAATATGCGTTTGTGTTGAGCCCATAATAAAAAAAATTAAAATACAAATTAGGTGCCCCAAGTTCTTAAAGGCAAGCTCAAAATTTATTATTAAGTAAATGAATGAAATGAGAAGTTCAGGTGTGACTTAACAGAGGGTAACTCGAATTCGACATTATTATGTTGACCTTGTAGCCCGTTTAGCTTAATATGGACTGATAACAGCGTTCAGTTTTCTCGAGAAATAAGTCGACTTGTTTGATCTCTACCAAATTTTCGAATATATACTTACAGTGATCCTTTTTGATAGAATTATTCTGTACATAATGTTTCTGACTAAAACTAGGAATTTGAACTCAAGAGTCTTATATTATTTTTTCATTTCTCCATTCCAGTAAGATAAAAGGCATTGAGGTCTGCTACTTAACTTTTTTTTTTTTTTTTTTTTACATATACCGACTGGTGGCAACAAGGCACACAGCCCACCTGATGGTAAGAAGTGGTTACAGGCGTGGCTATGGACAGCTTTTTAACACCAGGGGCATCGCTTACGCGTTGCCGACCCTTCAAAACCTATTTATTCCGCACTGAAGGAACCCCATGTGTAGCCCTCTGGGGAGAACCTCCAGCAGGGGAGATCATTCCACAGTGGCGAGTCCGCGGAAAGTTCCTTTGAAATCGAACTGTTCCGGGACCATTTAGAAACCCAAAGTGTGAGCATGTGAACTCCCTGTCGATGGCAGAACGGTGCGATGGTGAAAAGTAACTTAATATATTTGTATATATAATTTCAGAAAGTGGCTTAAACGGGTATCTTGACACTGACACTCTGACTACCCTGCTATGTGCGACAAAGCGTGAAACTGATGAGCACTTTCGTTGTAAAAAATAAAAACATGAAAAGGTTCAAGCGAGGCTACACTAACAGCCATATTGACATTCCACACCAGATTTTTGAAAATTCACGTACATTCAAGAAGCTGTTCTGAAACGATTATGTAAAAAATGATACCCTGGTACATTGTTTTCATTCCGTAGAGTCGCCAAGGCTTCATAGGCTGAGCCATAAAGGTTACTATCCACCTTTGACTTTTGTGGGAAATATACCATGAATTCGGATCCATCCGATGCATCCCATATAGTTTGTTTTCTTCTAAATATAACAAAAGAGATAATAATAATATCGTAATTAAATAGCCCCTTAAACAAGAAAGATCTTGATTAACACTAATGTGTGCTTGATTTTAGACTCACTGTTACCATTTTCCTACCTGAAAATTTAATCCTAGGCTCTAAAGAGTAGTGTATCAAAATCCAAAAAAAAAAAGCTTTTTTTTTTCGACAATTTTTATTAATTTATAGAAGGGTTTTTCATTACCTCGCACTATCTTTTCTATACTTTTTCTGTCTATTTTTAGAGATTATTATTATTTAGTATCTCGAATGCAAAAACAAAATTTTTACAATCACACAACCACCAAGAAAATATGCTATTTTTCATGAATATATATGTTCGATCGAATGAGGCTCGAATCCACAACCATTGTAATTGTAGTAAAAACTCAGTTCCAGCTACCACGTCAATCTTTGACATACGCACGTGACCACGTCTAAAAAACTATAAAACAATAAAAAATTTAACAAAACACTAAACAAACTTTAAAATAAATTCTATTAAAAGTAAAAATTATTACGGAGCCAACTCAAAAACGTCAGACCTTAAATAACTAAATTTTGAGATAGAAGATCATATCAAGTATAGTTTATCATATAAAAAATCATAAAATTAGTTGATTCGTAAAAAAAATCGAATTGATAACTTCTTCCTTTTTGAAGTTAAAAACTAAAGAGCCAGGAAAACTTAAACAAAGAATACAATATAAGGTATTCAATATATGCCAACCCAAAGAAACCAATACAATGCAAAGTAGCTGAAACCCGAATGGTATTATAGAAATGCTGAATCTGCGGAACTTTGCTCATCTTTCCCTTTCTCTTAACACCTTGCCTTTTAATATGAGTTTATGTATATCTATATATTAATACGTGAAGCAAAAAGTTTGTACTCCTTTTTACGAAAATTATGCGGACGCAGCACCATGAAATTTGGCACACTTATCTTTATTTATAAAAATGTATGTCTGTCTGTATGTCCTTTATAGAATTGTGAACCATGCATTTGATCAAGCAAAGTTGTTATGCCAGGCATGTAAAGTTGTTATGGGATATGACGGCGGATGGGATATGGATATGGTGGCGCCACAATTTTTTTCTAAAATAACAAAATCATTACAATTTCTCAAAATAATTTGAATATTTGTATATAATGTCTTAATTCCAAATTTATTTTTGGTGGAGTTGCAAAGCGCGCAGTGTACGGCTAGTAGTTTTCACGAGTATAGCGAAGGAGTGCACAATTATAATATCTCTTTAAAATAACGTATAAAAATATATTAAATTAGTAAAATAAATGTAACACACACTAGAATGGTTTGACATTCATGTTTATATGAAGTGACATATACATACGTTGCTAGGCAACGCGTTATTAACGCGTCAACGGGGACACTAGTAATAATAAAAAAATACTCTACCCTCCTATACAAAGCAAGTCAGAGAGAACCTAATGTGAAGACACTCCGTCCGCCATTTTCCACCTGTATTCGAATCATTGCGTGTAAAATGGCGAAGTTTAACGCCGCGCTTTGCCTCGTTATGTCTATTTTGAAGTCGGTTAAAGTATGCAATAACAGTCATATAAAATGAGTAACTACTCGCCCTCCAATGTCACACACACAACTTTTCCCATTCTAGTTCAGAGCAGGTAGAAATTAGTTTTGATATTTGTTTTAGCTAATCTAAGTTTGAAATGAATTTTGTTCATGAATAAAGGTTAAATAACGTTATTTATTTGACGCTTCGACACCGTTTGTAACCGACTTCAAAAAAATAGGGTTCTTGATACGACTGTATTTTTTATATGTGTTTCGGAATAACTTTTTAATGGGTAACCCAATATTTTCATAGTGCTTTGGTTCCAATTAGATTTAGTTAAGATGTGATGGTTAGTTTTTGAGTTATTTGTAATAATGTTACTTTTTAGTGCTTAGTTTTATTTGAAGTCGGTTTTTTTTAATTAAAATCAAATCACAATTACTATTGGGTAAGTCAAAATCATAATTATTGAGTAGTCGGCAATTAGGCTTAGTAACATTTTCTATTATAGACGAAGCAGCTTCAAATTCTGAAGTTACTTAATTTCCGTAACATATAGCATTGTATAGTGTTCATAATAAAAGAAACAACAGTTTTAGAATTCTATAGTAGCACGATAAGAACATGTACCTTAGTTGATTAACTAGAGCGTCCAGACGGCAAGGTGTAAGTTAAAGTTTACTTTGAATATTTTGGGTAATTTTTTTTAGGTAAATGTTAGGTACTTCTCTAATTATTATTATTTTTTTTAACTTCACGCTGTAACCCACATATAACAGGGTAGGCAGAGGGAACCAGAGAACCTAGTGTTAAGACACTTCATTCTCTTTCAACAATTCCGTTCCGCACTTTCAGCCGAATTGAGGCCTAATTATTATAGTACTAAATAGATGAATAACATTTTAAAATATTTGAAAATTGCTATTACAATAGCATTTGTTAAATAAGAAGTCATTAATCATTTGATCATTTCATCTTTATGTAAGAAGTAGAAATGTACATACATTTTAAGTATTTTTCGTTATTATAACGATATGGATAACGGATGGCAAACGAGCAGAAGGACCACCTGATGGTAAGTGGTTACCTTCGCCCATGAACATCTACAACACCAGAGATGTTGTAGATGCGTTGCCAGCCTAGAGGATACAGATGGAAGGGGAGGACAATGTAGTGGTCCGCTATCGGAACCACCACATTTTGGGGAAAGTATAGGAGAATATGACTTTTAATGCTAAAAAATATTAAACACTCACCCCATCTGAACTTTGCTTTTTAACTTCGCAGAACTCTTTCAGCACATCTTGTAGTTTTCTGTTTGAATCTGAAAAAAAATTGGAATTTTAAATATATTTATGGTAAAATAAATATTTATCATTCATATATAATATTATAGTCAAATTACACAAAATGTTTATTATTTGAACTTTTACGTGTCACTTAGATGTATTAACTACATTATTTTAAAGTTACATCTAGATCCGTTCAGTAGTTTTTGTGTGACAGAAACGACTATCTATCTAATATCTATCTTTTAGAGAGTAAGAGTAACAAATGTCCATCCATCCAAGATATATGACCATTTAAGAGTTTGCCTTTGCAATCGCTATGATAGAAGTGTACCTATGTATAAATTTATTCTTATTTCTATCGATCCGTAGTTTATGAAAAACTTTATATTTGCTATAACAATGCTAGAGAAATGGTTTATTTCCACTGTTGTTTTTTTTTAAAAAAAGGCGCTTTATCCCGCATATCAGGGTAGTTAGAGGGTAGTTAGTGTTAAGACACTCCGTTCGCCGCCACTATACGCCCGTTTTAAAACATTGCATGTTAAGTGGTGAAACTCAACACCGCGTTTTGTTTGCACCAGTTCAGAGAAATGAAAATGTTTTCAAATATATTTACTCTTTCCATGGGAATCGAACCAGAACCAGAACCAGTCACTGTCTCACTGCGACACAATGTGCTCTAGTTATTAACACAAATTCATTAATATTAAACGGATATATTTGTTTTTAAAGTAATCAGAATTTGTTGACAAAGCCTCGTTCTCGTTCTAAAAGCGATATAATATACAATTAATTATTTAGTTTCACCGTGAGCTGCTCCTGTGAAGTGTCATAAGCAATATCCCTTAGGACGGCATGTAATTTATTGGGGCAACCTTTGACAGCCCGCTACATTGCATGTTATCGTTAAACTATGGGTTTATGGTTTCGAATACTAATCCATATTTAATGTGATAAATGGAAGAGTGTGTTTGTTCGTCTTTCTTTTATAAAGCAATGGTAATTATAATTATATATTTTATTTAAGATTTACATCTATCGGTGGCGAGGTGTCCATATAACACGGTTGCCAACGGCTTACCTTTTGAATGACCTTGTAAATGACAATAAATTTAGTGGAAAAAATTGGATGCTTTTGATTGATTGATGAGTGGACCTAAAAAAAGGTCGCCAGGAAAATGTGTAGCTTCAATTGTAATTGAGTGTGCGAAAAACAAGGTCAAGAAAGGTGTGAAAGCTAAATAAGGAAAAGAAACAAAAATAAATGGGTATAACATTGCAAAAAAGCAAGCTTCTGACATCTAAAATCGCCTAAATAAAGTCATTACACAAAATGATATAGTAAAATTACTAAATAACTTTACATCCTATACCGGCTTCCCTAAATATACCGGCTAACCTTTTTAAAATTTGCACCCTGCGCCACTGACGTCCATATTATATTGATATGTTAGTATTATATTTTTAATTTTTTTTCAATATTTTTTTTTATCTTCACGCTGTATCCCGCATATAGCGGGGTAGGCAGAGGGAACCTGAGAATCTATGGTTAAGACACTCCGTTCTCTTACAACAATTCCGTTCCCCACTTTCCGCCGAATGGAGGCATTGCGTGCTGAGTGGCGCAACTCAACGCCGCGCTTTGCCTTGTTACCAAACTCAGGAAATGAAAATACTAACATTTCCTGGAGTGGGAATCGAACCCACAACCTGTCGCGTTTACAGTCGCACGCTTGTGCCTCTGCGCCACGACGTTATATTTTTTATAAATGATGTTAGTTATAGTTATGTTTTTTGAGTGGAGAGAGTTAAGCAAGGATGTCATAAGCTTCTTTTTATCGTGGTAAGACATCTCGTTCCTATGGGAACATTCATTACGATGCGTATATAAAGGAACCATATTTATGTGACATGTCATGTATGATGAATAATAATACATTTATTTGTTTTGGATATGGGTGCATAAAGGTTTTAAAGTAATATGTAGCCATGTTCTTTCTACCGTGAAACGTGCATAGATAAACATACTTTTTAATTTAAAAATCACAACCTTATTAAAAATTTTTTAAATACACAAGTGAGCATGATATATAACTTACAGCTGAAACTTATCTTATTGTCAATTCCCATTAACTACGCGAGCGAAGCCGCAGGAAGAGCTAGTATTCTATAAGTATAACTATAAATAGTAATCGTAATTAAAATATTCTCTGGTAACTTTCAGGTTTTTCTGATAGCTTGACAGATCCAGCTTTAGGTTACATCACGTAGCAAATCATAAATAAATTTTCACGTGCGCAAATTTTGAAGCAAATCGAATCACAAAACGTGGGTCAAAATACTATTGCGAGATTGTATTACATAGATTGACAGACAGTTTTTCATTTTATTTCTACTAGTGTCCCCGTTGACGCGTTAACAACACTTTATCTTTAGCAATGTATATGTCACTTTGTATAAACATGAATGTCAAACCATGGTGGTAGTGGTAACATTTATTTTGTTAATTTAACATACTTTTTATGCATTATAAGAAAAAAAATTTTAGTACTCTGCACTCCTTTTCTATATAAACTATAAGTGTGCCAAGTTTCATGCTCCTCCGTCCGCGTAATTTTCGTAAAAAGCTTTACGTATTTATATATAGATATCAGATTTACGCAGAGCGGACTTCCTGTCCAAAATCGAAATGCAATGTGCTGAGTGGCAGAACTTAACGTCGGGCAAAAATAATATAATCACTCCCCTAACACATACAATCGGGTTCACAGTCAAATGCTATCTCACTGCACTACGATGGCCTCAACTATAATTAGAAATCATATTTTTTAATAATTTCGTCGATTTTTTTCGATTTTCCTCATCTTGTTTTCTATTACATGTGTCCAAATCACGCGAGCGGGATGTTACTCACACTTATTAAGTCATTTCCGCTCTCATGCGACATTCAGCGGTAATCTTAATTGCGGATTCTATCGGACCCCATATATCCTACCCATAGATCGTATCTCGCAGCGTCTATGTTTCTTTCATTCCCCTTTCGCCATATCCACGCTATATTTAAGTATATTTATTTGGTATGGATGTCTATATTGTAGTGGTATTACTTCTACTTTTCTATTTCATTTTGAATCTGTGACATCATCAATAAATACCTGCCTTAAATTGTTTAATTTATAATTCAAATTTTAATATAAAATAAATCGACTTAAATCGAAATAAATCGAAATAAAATGCACTAATTAGAAAAATTATGACCAATAACTCAAAAACTACTTATTCGATCTTAACTAATTTAAATGAAATCACATCTAAAACACTAACACAGTTAATGCGGTAACAAACATAAAAAAGTATAGTCGAATAGATAAGCTCCTCCTCTTTTAAAGTCGGTTAAAGTCACATCTTAACATATGTAACTGACATATGGTGGACGTATTAAAATTTTACTAGAGGTCTTGTTTACGCGTTGCCTTAGCAAAGGATAATTGTTTGGTGGTAGGAGGTTCGTCCTCCGTCTGGCTCGCGACCACTATCATGTCAAAGACGAACCGCCAAATATCTTATGATGTGTTCCGGTTCGATGGCATGTAAGCCAGGTTTTCCCCTATCCTGGGCACCCACTTCAATGTAGTAGGACTACCACCTCCTTCCATCTGTATCCTCTATAACGACTCAAAACGCCTCTGGTGTTGTAGATGTTCATGCATGCAGGTAACATCAGGTGGTCCTTCTGTTTGCCATCAGTTATCCATAAAAAAAAAAAAAAAAAGGATAAACCGTTTTAATGCAGCCAAAAGTGTAAGCAAAAATTAATGGGAAATTAGTGTTGTATTTATTTAGTGGTTTCATTGTTATTATAAATACTATTATCTTTTCTTGCACCCTTCTTCAACAACTTCACCTCTGTTGCTGCGTTCGCACATTTTTCAGAGAAGTAAGCACAAAATATGTATATATTTTTAACTTCACTTTCGTATCTCTCGCACATAGCGGGTAGGCATGAACCAGAGAACCTAGTGCTAAGACACTCCATTCTCTTTCAACATTTCTCTTTCTCCATTTTCACCAAATTGAGGCATTGGGTGTGTTGAGTGGAAAATATAATGGTAGATATATTATATAGATTCTCTTATTTACTCACAGCTGAAACCAAACTTGAGTGTAATAACTACAACATACAATACATTATACATTAATAGCAAATAGTACATAAAGCCTGATATGTTCAATGAATTCACTGAAATAATTATCCTTCGAATTGGAGCATTGTGATATTGACAATAATTGGTTGATAGCAATTTGAGAATTGATAGACATGAACTATGTGTACGTATATTAAAATAGAAATTGCACTATATCTGTGCCAGGCGTGAATAAGTTGACAAGTCCGCTTGTATATACAGTTTTAAAGATATTAAGTACATATTTATTTTTTATTTATTATAATTATATATTTATAATTATATATTCATATAGTTATTTATGTAAGCTTGCATTTAATTTTTAGGTTGTAAAGTTTGAGTAAGTCTATTATTCTAAGTAAATATATTAATCATTTGTACACCAACCCATATCTTTTTGTATTGTGTTCTAACTTTTAGTGGGGTTGCCTGGAAGAGATCACCTGTGGTGATAAGGCCGCCTTTACACTAAACTGTTTTCTCTTCTTGTCTTTGTTTAATTTCATTGTGTATTTATATTTTTGTTGGTGTAATAAAGTATTAAATAAATAAATAAATAATAAATATTTATTTAAAAAGTAAATGACTAAATTAAAAGAATTATAACAAATTGAACTCTTTCACGAATATATATTTACAAGCTAAATAAAAAATTGAAATAGTACGCAATAATCATAAGTAAATATAGAAAATATTCAATGTTATTCCAATATCAAAAATGTCTTAAATCTTTATGGAGAAGAGCTTACTATTCTTCAAATCGCCGGACCGATTTTACTAAACAGCTACGAATCATCTTTCAAGATTGCTGGCTTTCGAATGGAAGAAAAGCGCATCGAAATACGTCCATCCATTTTTTGCGTAATAAGTAATTTAATAACATAAAACCAGTTGTCACAGATATCCATTTTAAATATTTAACCAGTACAATGTTATACAATGAATATACATACATACATAGTTTCACGCTGTATCCCGCATATAGCAGGGTAGGCAGAGGAAACCTAGTGTTAAAACAATCCGTTCCCCACTTTCCGCCGAATTAAGGCATTGTGTGCTGAGTGGAGGAACTCAACGCCGCGCTTTGCCCTGTTACCAAACCCACGAAATGAAAAATGCCATTTCCTGGAGTAGGAATCGAACCCACAACCTGTCGCATTTACAGTCACACGCTTGTGCCTCTGCACCACGAGTGTTACGAACGCACGCACGTTAAAAAAATATTTTTTTAATAATTCTAAAACACTTCAGGGACCAATTTACTTACGGTCAAAACTTCAACATATTTCACTAAAATACTCAATGGGATTTCTAATTATAAAGTCTAAAACAATGACGTTGAACTTTTCCACGTAAGCCGTCACACAATACCCTAGCGGCGGTAGATAATTTATTAGAGTGGGTCAAACCTATACCATTATGTCTAGGGTTAGCAGACAGGATTAATGGATCGATCACTTTCCTAATTTAATTTTAGATATTAGTCGTATAATAAAAGAAAATCTACTTAAAATGGAAATCCCTAATAGTAGCATTATTACGGATAACTCAAAAACTATTATCATGGGACATAAAAAGCAGTAGCTATTTTATTAGAAAGGAATGATTAAAAATTGATTTAGCCAGTAAAAAGCTATGCGGTAAAACAGATACAATAAAAATACAGTCAAATTGAGTATTTACTCCTTTTCCATTGGTTTAAAATAATTTTAAAATATGAGACGTGTTAAGGGACACCAGGATGGAACGAAGTTTTATTTTTTATTATGTACAAAAAACCTATATACACTCAACAAAAATAATCGTCACGACACCACACTGTTCAATGCGAAATAGAAAGACGAAACGAAAATAACTGGCTTGCTTTCTATGAGAGAGACAAACAGAGAAACACGTGCGTGCCGCACGGCGCGACAACTATAGCAAAAAGTGTCGTTACAACTTTTGGTCTTACTTTTTTCCGTCTAGCTCTTTCACAACGCGCGATAAACAACTTCGTAGCAATATAATCATTCTACTGATTGGGAATCGAACCCACAACCACTTGCTTTTACAGTCAGTCCCTGTGGCACAATGGCCTCAAATAAAAAGAAGCTTAGTAAATTATTTCGAAACAGGAGTTTATCATTTTGACTGTATGTTTAATGTGTGTTACCGCATAACATTACTAACTTTTTTCTAGGTGAAACAATTTTGACAAAATATTTTTTATTCCCACTCCAGGAAATGTAAAATTTAACATTTTCATTTCTTGGGTTTGGTAACAAGGCAAAGCGCGGCGTTGAGTTCCGCCACTCAACACGCTATGCCTCAATTTGGCGGAAAGTTGGGAACGGAAATGTTGAAAGAGAATGAAGTGTGACACTAGATTCTCTGGTTCCCTCTGCCTGCCCCGCTATATGCGGGATACAGCGTGAAGTTAAAAAAAAAAATTATATGATAGCTAGTGTTACTTAGTTTTTGAGCTATTCGTAATAATGTTACTTTCTTTTTTTTTGTGAAAATCTTAATAATTTTATCCAATATTGTTGATATGACGCAACCCTCCGAAGTATAATTTATTTAAAGGGTAGCCTCATATCATAATTGCGATCCGCGAGGGACCTACATAATTTAGCAAAACGTTTTCAATTATCGCTCTACAGTTTTAAATATAAAACATATTTCAGTATAAATAGATTTTTAATAAGTTTCAACCGATTTTAAAAATAGGAGGTAGTTCTCAATTTGGCTGTTTTTTATATTACCGTACAAGTTTTTAGTGGGTGAGCCTATTTTGATGATATTTCCTTGTGCTGCTGATGTGGTCTCGTTTAAATTTAGTTCAGATCGGACTAGTTGTTTTTGAGTTATTTGTATGTTACTATGGAAACCGGCTCCTTATTGCATGAAAATGCAATATGGAGCCGGTTAGTAGAGCATATAGTAATGCTACCTGAATTTAGTAAACATAGAATGTACTAGCCTAAATAATAATTAATATTTTAATAAGAAATTTTTTTTTTATTCGTATTGAATAGGTTGATAAGTTGATTTGTGTGTATGATTTTATAAATCTTCTAGTTTTAAGACCCTGGGTTTTTCCCTTTCAGCCGGAAAGACTAGACAGACTAAACGTCCAACTTTGTCTCACCAGAAAAGGAAAATGAAAACATATATATTAATACTTAAAGCAAAAACTTTGTCCCCTTTTTTGCGAAAATTACGCGGACGAAGTAGCATGAAATTTGGCACACTTACAGTTTATATAGAGAAGGAGTGCAGGATGTTAATATTTTATAAAAATAATGCCTAAAAAGTATATTAAATTAATAAAATAAATGTTACACACACTTCCGCTAACGCGTTGTTAACGCGTTAACGGGGACATTAATAATTATAAATATACGAGTATAATAAGTATTTCAATTATTAGAACTTATAACTACAGTTAAAACTACACATTGTTAACCATTACCCAACAAAGAGCAGACGTCAATTCAAGAAATCGCCTTGATTAAAATATAACGAGCAAGAAAAATGGTGGAGGCTATAAAATTTTTCGCGAACTTCCATAACTTGAGTAATAAAATACAGAGCGCCGCTCGCAGTTCCACTGATTACTTGGACACTAAAATGTATGGCGGTAACTTTTTAAATTAATATTTTTATTGAATTTAGACAATGACACAAAGGTTTTACTAGAATATTTGAAAGTATGTCTCCCTGTGAGGGCACGGGGTTAGAATACAATTCCCCTCCGCCGCTGGGTAGCGTCCCGTAAGAGGCGGGTATCCCAGTAGTTTAGTGGTAGGAGGTTCGTCCTCCCTCTGCCTCGCGACCACTATCACGTCAAAGACGAACCGCCAAATATCTTATGATGTGTTCCGATTCGATGGCATGTAAGCCAGGTTTTCCCCTTTCCCACCAATCCTTTCCCCAAAATGTGGTGGTTCCGATAGCGGATTACTACATTGTCCTCCCCTTCCATCTGTATCTTCTAGGTTGGCAACGCATCTACAACATCTCTGGTGTTGTAAATGTTCATGGGCGAAGGTAACCACTTATCATCAGGTGGTCCTTCTGCTCGTTTGCCAACCGTTATCTTTAAAAATATATATATATTTAATATTTTTAATTGCAAAATAATAAAGATTTTAACAAAATAAGAACACCGACAAAAGAAAATTCACTAAACATGAATATTATAACGAATAACTCAAAAACTATTTCGAAGCCGTAGCTCGGCGTAGTAAAGAGCTACGCTTCCCATAACTCTATGACTTACTAGAGGCCCCGTTTACACGGTGCACTAGCAACGGATATATCATTTTACACCAAAGTGTATCTCAAATCAATAGTAACTTTTTTTTCTTTTTTTTTTTTATGAAAAGGACAAGGCAAACGTGCGAAATAGTAATATAATATATGTAATGAAATGACATTTCATTAATTCAAATTTGCCGCGCTTCGCATGTCTAAGTTGTCTGTGGAAGTCGGTAGAGGACGCGACTGTCGAAGTGACGTGGGATTCAATGGCAGATGATGTTCAGATTATTTTGTGCAATTCATTAGAGAATTGAGAAAGCGATTTAGTGAACTTTAAATTATCGTATCTTTGTATTTCCAGAGAAACAAATTGTGGTTTATTTTTGAAAATCCTAAATAATATATCTTATATATATGTAATATTTATATTATCAATTTTATGTATTTCTGATAAATATTTATAAAACATATTAGTTTTCGGCACTTCTTCTCCATGTATGCTAGTTTTTATACTCCTCTATACATACATAGTTTTCATATAAAAGAGGCCCAGGTTTTTCTTCACGAATTAATATAATTATTATTTCTTTCTAAGGCATAATGATATTTCAATTAGTATATAATGCATTTTGTGCCCCTTTATGGTATTACTCATGTCGGTAATTAACTAACTTACTCTTACCGTATTTCAGTAATTACTGGATGACTTTCACTATGTTAATTATGAACATTAGAATTATAACTCTAACAAAAGCTTTTGCGTAACGACAAAAGCCTTTATAATTCTCTAAACTATGAACACGTGGTTACAATTAAACCCTTAAATGGATCTCGGAGCCTAAATAGCTGTATTTAGTTACTTCACGCTGTACCCTAAAATTTAGTATTTTCATTTCTTGGGTATGGTAACAAGGCAAAGCGCGGCGTTGAGTTCCGCTTCTCAACAGGCAATGCCTCAATTTGGCGGAAAGTGGGGAACGGAAATGTTGAAAGAGAACGGAGACTTAACACTAGGTTCTCTGGTTCCCTCTGCCTGTATTTAGTAATGCTACCTGAATTTAGTAAACATAGAATGTACTAGCCTAAATAATAATTAATATTTTAATAAGAAAACTGACTTCATGTATAATGCACAAAGAAGTGCAATTATTACAAATAACTTGAAAACGAATCGTTAGATCTTTATTAAATTTAAATGGGACCAATGGGACATTAGAAACACCAGCTATCATATAAAAAAAGAATAACCAGAATTGGTTTATCTAGAAAAAAAGTGATGCGATAAGAAATAATAAAATAATACAGGTTTTAATACTAGGTTCCCTCTGTCTACCCTGCTATATGCGGGATACAGCGTGAAGCTATGTATGTATGTATGTAAAACAATATAGTCGAATTAAGAACCTTCTACTTTCTTTGAAGTCGGATAAAAATAAATTGTAACAAGCGTAAGAATTATGACGTAACTAAATAAGAACATATGGCTTAGCGCATAGACGGTTTCCAAGGGGTGCGGGTTCAAGTCCCTTTATGTTCAATTTTTTATATTACGTTTCCTAAAATCATTTTTTTATATTCTTAAGTGTACGATTACCATATTAGATTGTTTTTTTTTTTTTACTGGATAACGGATGGCAAACGAGCAAAAGGACCACCTGATGGTAAGTGGCTACCTTTGCCCATGACCATCTACAACACCAGAGATGTTCTAGATGCGTTGCCAACCTAGAGGATACAGATAGAAGGGCAGAACAATGTAGTAGTCCGCTATCGGAACTACCAGATTTTGGGGAAAGGATAGGTGGGAAAGAGGAAAGCCTGGCTTACATGCCATCGAACCGGAACACATCATAAGATATTTGGCGGTTCGTCTTTGACATGATAGTGGTCGCGAGCCAGACGGAGGACGAATCTCCTACCACCAAACAAGCGAAAGTAGTGAAAAAATAATATATTTTGGTCTTAATAAAAATATTTGTTAAGTTCTTTTAAGTGGGAAATAGCAATGTTAAAGAGAACGGAGTGTCTTAAACACTACTCTCTGGTTCATTCTGCCCACCCTTCCCTACTATGTGCGGGATACAGCGTGGAGCTAAAAAAAGATCTTTTTTCGTAGTACTTCAATCGTAAGTACTTTAAAGGTAAGCGTAGCATTAATAAGTCGCGTTAGAACGAATATTTTTACATATATATAAAATTGAAATCATGTGTATGTGTGTATTTTATTTCAGAGCTTGTTTGATGTTTGCATGAAAAAATACCAATATATTCATATATTCTGAAGTATTTATTTAAAACTAGCGTTTAGTATGAAGTTGAATGTACATTCTATATTTTTTTAATATGTCTAAAAGATTTTTTTTATAAAAAAATATTTTCTATTTTTTTTTTTTATTTTTGTAGGTTCGATTTCCACTCCAGGAAATGTAAAAATTGGTATTTTCATTACCTGGGTTTGGTAACAAGGTAAAGCGCGGCGTTGAGTTTCGCCACTCAGTACGCAATGCCTCAATTCGGCGGAAAGTGGGGAACGGAGTGTCTTAACACTAGGTTCTCAGGTTTAGCACGAAAAGTACACAACGCCGCTAAAGAAGTTTTCACTTCAAAAAATGTATTTTATACGTCAATAGGGCTACTAGTTTCAAGTAAGAGGTTCGCGATGCTAACTCCATGATTATTAAATATATTGGCACTTTAAAAAACTATATTCTGGTACTTTCCTCTCATATAGATACGTTATATTTGATAGTAAAAATGAAATCTACACTTATCAAACAAGACCGAAACACCTTCATATAAATGTAAAAAGGATGAAAAATTTCTATCTGAAAATATGGATATTTGCTTAAGTTTAAAATGTTCATAGTCTGAAAAAATCTAAAGATTTCGTCCCTTTTCTTGTTTCTTTACTTGTTCTATATTGCACTAATATGTTAATGCATGAAGAAAAATCTTTAACGAAAACTATGCGGACGGAGGAGTAAGAAATTTGCCATATACGAGAATAATTAAAATGCACGTGGAAATAGTGTGCAGAATGCAAATATTTTCAAAGTTGAAATGCATTAGAAATGTAATAAATCAGTGTAATATTACATGCACTACCACATTTCACATAGAATTTTCCCTAATATGTCAAACGTTGCTAAAGCTCGGTTATGTACTCCGCAAGTCAATAAATAAATACTCTTCATTCATTTTTTTTTTATTGATAACGGATTTGGCAAACGAGCAGAAGGACAACCTGATGGTGCGGCTACTGCTCATGATCATCTACAACACCAGAGATGTTGTAGATGCTACAACCTAGAGCAGGATACTGATGGAAGGGTCAAACGTAGTAGTCCACTCATCAGAACCACCACATTTTGGGGAAAGGATGGGTGGAAAGGAAAATCTGGCTTACATGCCATCGAACTGAACACAACATTAGATATTTGGCGGTTCGTCTTTGACATGATAGTGGTCGCGAGCCAGTCGGGAGGACGAACCCCTCCAACACCCAACAACATTTCACCATCTCATGTTTTCGTAGTTTCACAAAGTACAAGTAGTTTTTCAATAAAAACAAGTCCCGCTGAGTTTCTGGTGCCGGTTCTCTCAGGGTCTGAGGTATTAAATTTAGTGAACCGGTGGTAATTATTGACGTTCAAAAAAAATGAAGCTTTGTAACTTTATTTTGAATAAAATTATTTTGACTTTGACTTTTGACTTTATATTTAAGCTGAATTTGAAGTCAAAATCCTAATTATATATTAGAAGATAAAACTTAAATAACATATTTATGAGTAGAATTTTATGTCAAGAATTTCTGTTTATTTTCAATAAAACTTACATGATGTCAATTCCTGAAGCTGCTGAAATTCAGCGGGCGAAAGCTTGTCCCATTGGAACCCACTGCCCGCTGTGTTCGGCATGACCTGAAATAATAAAATATTTTTCCTGTTTAGAAATTGTAATAAACTCAGATATGGATAGGGATAAGATTAGACAAAGCGCGGTGTCGAATTACGCGGAATGTGAAAGTTCTTAAAGATGTTTCTTACTCTTTCACGCACGAACTACGAAAATATCAAACCAAAATACCAAAATAATGTTGTTTACTATTTTTGTCTGCCTGACCGTTCGTTCTGACTAATCTCTGAAATAGCTGGTCCGATTCTGACGGGATTTTTCCTGGCAGGTAGCTGACATAAGGGAGTAACCTAAGTTACTTTTATTTTAGAACAATTCTTCTAATATCATAACTTTAACACATGCGGACGAAGACGCGGGCACCGCTAGTATATAATGAGTATAAAATATTATATAATAACTAATATGCACTAAGTATTCTTGATATTCCTCATACATATAATATCGTAGGTGGTAGGTAGGTGTCAATACAAAGCGCTTGATAGATGACGGTATCGTGTTCTGACGTTGACGTAACACGTGATTGTGGAATAAACGCTCTTTGTATCTGTTCTATACTCGCTCAATGTATGAATTATGTGAATCATCAATTATTATCAATAACTTAGTGGGGGAGTGCCTTAGATTGAGTGGTGAGGTTTTGTGGTGATATTGGTGTAGGTTTTATTCCCAAATGAGGTAATTTTAGGACCTTTTCCTTTACTGTATATTTTGTACGCTTTTTCGTGCAAAGAAGCTAGTTTCCACGCTATTGTAAAATCATTAACTATAAAGTAAAAAAAAATAAAGCGTAAGGGCTTAGCATGGTATCAATAGATTACTTAAAAATCAACGCCTGTCATGGCGCAGAGGCACAAGCGTGCGACTGTAAACGCGACAGGTTGTGGGTTCGATTCCCACTCCAGGAAATGTAAAATTTTGTATTTTCATTTCTTGGGTTTGGTAACAAGGCAAAGCGCGGTGTTGAGTTCCGCCACTCAACACGCAATGCCTCAATTCGGCGGAAAGTGGGAAACGGAATTGTTGAAAGAGAATGGAGTGTTTTAACACTAGGTTCTCTGGTTCCCTCTGCCTACCCCGCTACGTGCGGGATACAGCGTGAAGTTGAAAAAAAAAAGAAACTTAAAAATCATCCCACGCTTTTAAAAAAATACATATTTACCTTATAGTTCGATTTTTCATAAAAACGGGTTTTGTAAAGTATTTTTGTTTCATATTATTACAATATCATTAGTCTTTGATAAGTATGCAAAAATTTAAAAATTAATCCAACGTTTTAAAGTCACGTTCACGTCACCGTTCACGTTCAAAGTTTCCCTTATAGAGATACATACATACATATATAGGTACCATGTTAATAAAAGCATGTTGAAAATAAATATTTCCCGAAGCAGTATTCAAACCTACAATTATTTCAAGCTCATCTATTTCGGAACTGTACCATCAAAGACATTACGCTATGGTTAGTACACCTGTTGGTCTCACATAAAATACACTTTGTTAGGACGACCCAAATATTGTCACGCGAATGAAATAGACGGATTGCGGATATAAATCTTCCAATAATATCCGTATTTTGCGTTATTTTGAAATATTTTACCGACTTCTGTTTTTTTAGATTCGTGCTGTATCCAGCACATAGCAGGGTAGGCGGAGGAAACCAGAGAACATAGTGTTAAGACACTCCGTTCTCTTTGAACATTTCTGTTTCCCCTCTTTCCGCTGAATTGATGGTGGTTTCATACGGTTTCAAGCCGATTTCAAAAGAAAGAAATTCTTGATTTGGGTTAACCAATTATAATATTATGTAATATCTGTATCCAGGGTATAGATGCCATTGTGGCGCAACTGTTCGACTGTAATGTGCAATTATTTGTGGCTCACGGGGGAATAATTAAATCGGTGCAGAAAATACGTCAACAAAGTCACAATATATGCAAAAATTGGTAATCAATCTAAACTAGCTTAGAAGGCTAGCTTATACATTTTTCTCCCTCCTGCAAAATTTAAAAATACGGATATACGTTGTTTCTGCACTCACCGTTTCAAGTATTTTTGAATTGCTGTGCACTTTACATACAATGTTCGAGACATTAAACAATCGGACGGAAAGCGGCGAGCGAGACATTGTTGTCTCTGGCTACCCCGGTATGCGAGAGCTGATATACAAAAATATTGCTATCCAAAAGCAGTAGTAGATATATATAGTCAATTTAACACATACCATGAAAATCGTGATAAGTTAGAGCCAATAAAACTGAAGTTTATTGAAGCGCATGAAATCCTTTAATATCCCGTATGAGAGGCTATTGTATTTATGACTAACTTTAAATGCGACTTTACTTTTCAATTTGTTACACTTTAAAACATACTAGAGCTATAATTTTTTGAATGCTTCCAGTACTAAGGGAATGAAGATTCAATGAAGGCAAACGTCATATTCTACATTTTTAAATGACTTTAAAAAAGGAGGAAGTTCTCAATTTGACTGTTTTTTATGTGTGTTGTCACATAACGTTTTACTTTGTAATAATGTTGCTTTTTAGACCATTTTATAAGAAGTAAGTAATTAGTAAAAAAAAATTATAACATGCTATTTTTTTTGAATGCGTCCCGCACGTAGAAGAGAATGAAGATAGTTTGAAGGAAAACTTTTTAGATTCTACAGCTTCCGTTTCCTTTAAATATCGGCACAACATACACTACACTATTTTCATTTTTTTTTTTTTTTTTTTTTTTATGGACCAGCTGATGGCAAACGAGCAGAAAGGATGCACTGAGTAGTGAAGTGGTTGCCTTCGCCCATGAGCAATACCCGCAGCTGCCGGGGCGTTGTAGATGCGTTATAACTAGAGGATCTACAGATGGAGGAGGGACGTAGCCGTGGTCCGCTATCGGAACCACCACATTTTGGGGGAAGAGATGGGTGGGATGATAGGGGAAAACCACAGGCACATGCCAATCAGACCGGGAACACATCATAGATATTTTGGCGGTTCCGTCTTTGACATGATAGTGGTCACTTGAAAGCCAGGAACTGGACGAACCTGCAAACTACAAATATTACACGCGTTGGCTAGGCGGCACCTTGTTTATGATCCCAACAGCGCCACTAGTATAAATAAAATCATTATGTGAAAATCTAATGCTGATACATAATATTAATATTGAGGTTTTGTACCAAATAATGGTAAATTTAGTTATGTAAATTGTACTTGCAAATTCTGAAGAGCTTCCCATCCCTAGCGAAATAGAATTTCGAAATTGGCTTTAGAGTATAAATAAAAAGAAAGAAAGCCTCCAACATATGTTTTCCTTTATAAAATAAAGTGATTTCTAAATGGCTTTAAAAAATATATATTTTTATCACAAAATCATAAGGAATGAAGGTGGGTGCTATTTTTCTTTGATTCTAACTGAGATGCCAACTGTAAGGGAACATCACGTAGTATGTCATTATTTCCACTTTCGTTTAACTTGAAAAATATTACATTAGGTGGCGGGAGTTTAACGCCGCCTTTCATTTATTTTCGGACGGCGTACATGAAATTATTTTAAACTAGGAATTTTCAAGCTCCATTAGTTCGAACCTACACACAATAAGACATATCTTTTAAATCATTTTAAGAAGTAAATAAATAATAAAGAGAAAGAGTTTGAAGAAAACTCAAATAAAATTTTTACGCTTTCCGAGCAGAGATTTTTCCTCCATCATCCAACTGACTCCATCTTGGCATGTCGGTTCTGTTGCTGAAATATTTTGTGCCACGGATCGGACGCATGTGCAAATTTTCATACATATTAGACGGCAGAAGTGGATCAAATAATTAAAATATTAATAAGAAAAAGTAAATCAACTTGAAATAAATTAACTTAAAAGTGAAATTATTACAGGCAACTCAATAACTACTTGTAAGATCTAATTAAATTTAAGTAATTTTTACACTATTCGCAATGAGGAAATCCGTAGGAGAACGAAAGTCACCGACATAATCACACTCAAAACTCTTTGAAAAGTTGAAGTGGCAATGGGCGGGCCATCGGCATGGGAGCCGACAACCGATGGGGAAGAAAAGGTTCTCAGTGGCGACCACGAACCGGAAGGCGTAGCGTGGGACGGCCCCTACTAGATGGACCACTTGACCTAGTCCAAATTGCGGGAAAGCGCTGGATGCGAGGCGCCAGTCGTGCTATGGCGATCTATGGGGGGAGGCCTATGTCCAGCTTGATGGACGTCTTCGGCTGACGACGACGACGACATATCATATAACATCACTTGCCAGCTTCACGCTGTATCCCGCATATAGCAGGGTAGGCAGAACCTAGTGTTAAGACACTCCGTTCCTCACTTCACGCCGAATTGAGGCATTGCGTGTAATTAGAGCGGAACTCAACGCCGCTATCATATAAAAAGAATCATCTAATTGACAAGTAAAATGTCACTTGGTAACACACATAAAAATAATATACAGCGGAATTGAGAGACATTTTTTGGTTGAAATCAATTAAAAATAATCTATTACCAAGCAAATCCATGGCAAGTCAATAGTAATAAGCTAGCAATATTTAAGAGCGTCAGAACTCTAATTATTGGGGAAACTATGTCCCGGTGACGCGTTAACTACACGCGTTGTCTTTAGTAATACTTGCAGTATATGCCACATTATATAAACATGAATGTCAAACCTTCGTAGTGTAACATTTATTTTATTAATTTAAGATACTTTTATGCATTGTTTAAAAAAAAAAATGTTAGCATTCTGCACTCCTTCTATATAAACTATAAATTGTACCATTTCATAACTCCACTCCGTCCATAATTTTTCGTAAAGGGTCCAAAGTTTTTGCTTCACGTATTTATGTGTAGAACAACAAAAGGCCTCCCTCCTTTGTGATGTCGTTTTCTAGAAGCGGGGATGCAAGGAACTTTCTAACCTAAATTGATAGGTTCATAAATAAACATATAGAACATGTAAGAAGCTTATAAAGACGTGTAAAAACAATGCTTTCAACGCGACACAGGATGTCTATCTAATATAACCCCAATATATATTAAGCCAGGTGTTCAGGTTCAACAAGCAGCGTTGAATTCCACAACCTGACTCCAAAGGAAAATAACTTAGTCGTCTAATAAAAATAAGGAAAAGAACAATTCAGCGGAACTATTTTGTCGGACTAGCTGTAAATATTAACTCTCATATATATTACTAAATGCTTGTCGTGGAGCAGAGGCACGTGCGTGCGATTGTAAACGCGACAGGCTGTGGGTTCGATTCCCATTCCAAGATATGTAGTATTTTTTTTCGTGGGTTTGGTGACAAGGCAAAGCGCGGCGCTGAGTTTCGCCACTCAGCACGCAATGCCTCAATTCGGCGGAAAGTGGGGAACGGAGTGAATTAACATTAGGTTCACTGCTATGTGCGGGATAGCGTGAAGAAAAAGTATATATATTACTTTTATTATAGTTATGTCTATATATGTTTCACATAGCTTCACGCTTTCTCATAGTTAGATATTGGTCAATGAGAACCTAGTGTCAATATACTGTTCTTTATTTATTTAAGATCTAGTGATTAGTTTTTGAGTTATTCGTAATAATTTTCCTTTTTATGGCATTTTCTTTATAGTCCTTTTTCCTTTTTTGTTAAAACCTTAGTTATAAGTACAAGAAAGTATTGTATGTTATAATATAATCATAGAATTTACAGATAAAAACTAAATTTGAATATGTTACACTGAAAAGTTTTTTTGACAAACAATCATGTCTGCTAAAATATTTTTTTAAATAAAAAGTATCCTATATCCTTTTTCATACACCTCTAAGAATAGATGCACAAAGTTTCATGATAATCGGTTAAGTAGTTATGGCATAAAAGCGTAACGAACAAACCTACATTCACATTTATAATACTCACATTTCTTTTGTAAATAAAACAATAAAAAGGGAAGAAATTTCAAGCAGCAACAAGCAGTTCTAAAGTTAACAAGAAGTCGTACATGAAACTAGATATAGCTTTAAAGCTCATATTTAACTTCCGCCTCAAGCACACTACTTCCTCTCAGTAATAAATCGCTTTACCTGGCTTTTAATAACATACGGGATTATGTAGCACTTATAGTACAGTGGATATTAAATAATATTGCCTGCATTTAGTCTACAGCTTCAATTTTTTTTGTAATGAACAAAAGTATTTTTCTTAATTTAAGTAGGACTCATGTCTCATGTCATTTTGTTATCCAATTTCTGCCAATTTTGAGCGGCGGAGCAGCACGGTGGTGTGTTACCGGGGGGAGAAAATTAATATAATCATTTCCTTGAGTAGGAATTGAATCCACGACCATAGCGTTTATAGTTAGACCCTGTTCAATTATGTCTATAATATATTCATACTCACAATACTTAGTGTTTCAATATTTTAGGTTCACACTGTATCACGCATATAGCAGGGTAAGCAGAGGGAACCTGAGAACCAAGTGTTAAGACACTCCGTTCCACACGTTAGTTTAACAAAAAGGACTTTAAATAAAATGCACTAAAAGGTAACAATATTACGAATAACTCAATAACTACTCATCAGACCTTTAAATGGAAGGACTTAAAAAGCTCTAGCTATCATATAAAAAATGATCATCAAAATTGGTTAACCTGGTAAAAAAATATGCGATAACACATAAAAAAACAAATGAATTGATAACCTTCTTCATTTGTTCAATATGGTTAACAAAGTGATTCCAATTAGCAATTACTTTATGAGGCAAGACGCGAATATAAGTACATACATAAATACATACATATCTTCACGCTGTATCCCGCATATAGCAGGGTAGGCAGAGGGAACCTAGTGTTAAGACACCCCGTTCCCCACATTCCGCCGAATTGAAGCATTGCGTGCTGAGTGGCGGAACTCAACGCCGCAAAAAAAACGCCGCGGTTGAATATAAGTACGTGTAAATAAAATTTTGTGACTCAGTGTGGGACTCTCCGTATAGTATGTATACTATACAGAGAGCAGAGTGTTTTGTCAATATAATTTCTTCCATAAGACCTCATTACAACAAACGAATGGAGATTTTAATCAATACCATTTATATACATGAGAAAATTTAATATGAAAATGTAATATGTATGGTAATTTAAAAAATCTATAAATTCACATTAACTCATTAATATTAATGAGTGTTGTGTTAAAAGTATGAGCTTTATTTTTAATTAAATTAAATAGATAGCCTTATTAATCTATGTAAGAAAATCAACATTATAACAAAAAAAAGAGGAATAAAATCCACTAGAAAAGTAATAT
>JAKGSA010001543.1:0-52875 GCA_033558755.1 Philaethria dido | reverse complement strand
GTGTTCCAGACGGAAAGCTCTCAAGCTTCCTGCCGATTTTGACAATGTGCTCGGACTTTGCTCTGGCAATTTGCCGCTTAAAGAACCTAGAGGCACGGTTATACTTCTTCTTTAAGGTTTTCACCTTTGGATCCATAATAAATGACATAAATGACAGTAAGTACTTTTATACTCATAATTAAAGCAATTTGTGCAAAATTATTCCATAACCGTTCCAAAATATCAAAAATGCTCAACGTTAATATTCAAGATTTCACCTCTGCCGGCACTCCCGGAGTGCAATCCGTTGATATTTTTTTATTATCACTAATATTTGGTATTAAGTAAATATTGTGCATTTAAGACACCGACATGGTCTGAGCCGGAGTTACTAGCTAATTGATTATCATATCCATGCTTTAGTAAGACTAACGCGGCGTTGAGTTCCGCCACTCAAGACGCAATGTCACGAATTCGGGCGGAAAGAGGAGACCGGCGTGTCTTGACCGAGGTATATGTCTACCCTGCTATACGGGATAAAGCGTGAAGCTAAAAAAAATATAGATATAATAAAAAATATATATACATACATACATAGCTTCACGCTGTATCCCGCATATAGCAGGGTAGGCAGATGGAACCTAGTGTTAAGACATTCCGTTCCCCACTTTTCGCCGAATTGAGGCATTGCATATATATATATATATATATATATATATATCTATTTATATTTACATCACCCACTATCTATAGAAACCAGTCGTGGCGCAGAGACCCAAGTGTTCGACTGTAAACGCGACAGGTTGCGGGTTCGACTCCCAATCCAGGGAATGAAAATATTAAATATTTGTTATAATTATTAATATTTAGTATTTTCATTTTCTCGCTCTAGTAACAGGGTAAAACGCGGCGTTAAGTGCCAGAACTCGCGCAATATCTCAATTTGGCGGTAAGTGGGAAATGAAAATCTTAATAGAACGGAGTGTCTTAATACTAGGTTCTCAAGTTCCCGCTGCTTACACTGCTATGTGCGGATACAGCATGAAGCTGAAAAAATATATCTGTATTGTTTATATCTTCTAATGCAAAAGTTATCTGGTAGTAATCACCAATTAATGATAAGATGACCTTTTTTTGTTATATTATTTTTGTGTTACAATAAAGTAAAAATAAATAAATAACATACATACATAGCTTCACGCTGTATCCCGCATATAGCAGGGTAGACAGAGGGAACCTAGTGTTAAAACCCTCCGTTGCCCACTTACTAATAAATAAATAAAAAATAAATAAATCAAAGTTATAGAATATTAAGCTCCACATTGATCATTGTGAAGGGGGCCAGAATGGGGAACGGAATTGTTGAAAGAGAATGGAGTGCCTTAGCACTAGATTCTCTGGTTCCCACTGCCTACCCTGCTGCGATACAGCGTAACGTTAAAAAAAAAAAGAAGGGGGCCAGTATTTTTCTTCAAACATTATGGTAGTATGTTCGATTCCCAATTGGGAAAATGATTTTTTTTTAACTTCACGCTGTATCCCGCATATAGCAGGGTAGGCAAAGAGAACCAGAGAACCTAGTGATAAGATACTCCATTCTCTTTTAATAATTCCGTTCCCCACTTTCCGCCGAATCGAGGCATTGCGTGTTGAGTGGCGGAACTTAACGTCGCGCTTTGCCTTGTGAGGAAATGATGATATTTAAATTATTTACATTTCCCCATTCTGGTAACGGAAAGCAGAAAACGGAGTGTCTTGAAACTAGGTTCTCTCTAAATATATATCGCTGTGTTATCAAAACGTAGTTTTTAGTTTATTAAGCTTTTCATTTTTTTTTTTAAATTGTGTATTCTTTCAATTGGCGTTCTTGGTCCTTCCTTCTTTCCTTTCTTTCCAATCCTTTAAGTTTTGATTAAATCTGTCCATTGAAAGTGGGTAAAAACGAGTTTAAAAATGAGCTCTTTGATTTTCATGATTATTACACATATTAAATGGAACTATTTTAACCGGATTATTCGCGAATATTTTAGTATTCGAAATAAAAAATATAAAAAATAGTCAACCTGTGACCACGGACTACTATAAAGTGTTCGAAACGTCGGGTTTTCAAAAATGTATTTTCGAATACTAAAATATACGCGATTAATCCAGTTAAAATAGTTTCATTTAATAAGAGTAGAAAAATTCTATATGTTGTTATATACCCAGATACATACAGGTCAAGCTAATGTAAGCGTGGTAAAAAATACATCTTCCTAGATTTGGCTAAAATTTATATGCGCTTAATAAATTCTTCATATTTTCCGGAGATTAGTGTAGTTAGAAGTTTATCGTAAATTTCACCAAATTATAAACAAAAATTGGAATTTTTACATCCCATACTTGTACCAAACTATATTTTACAAGAATATAAATCAAATACAAGGAAAAATAGACTGTTTTAAAACTGCAAAATCAAAAAATTTAAATATTCTATATTTAAATAGGTCATTACGAGCACTTTCAAATTGTTTCATGTCAATTAACATAAAGATATCAGTATTGTCAGTCCTGGAAGGCAGTTCTGCAGATACAGATACAGATGGAAAGGGAGGATAATGTAGTAGTCCGCTATCGGAACCACCACATTTTGGGCAAAGGATGGGTGGGAAAGGGGAAAACCTGGCTTACATGCCATCGAACCGGAACACATCATAAGATATTTGGCGGTTCGTCTTTAACATGATAGTGGTCGCGAGCCAGACGGAGGACGAACCTCCTACCACCAAACAAAACTGAATTAATAATCCGAAACCGCACTTCGTCTAAGCCAATACAACAAATATCACGCATCACGTACCTTCGTGTAACTTCGACTATGGCGTTAATTAATAGTATATCTAGTACATTTACTAATTCAAAAACTATCAAAATTAATTCAGCATTACAAGAAAGCTTGTTCGTTCGTCAAAACACCCAGTTCTATACTTTCTGCCTAAAATTTGGCGCGCATTGTCTTAAAAGAGCGTGAAAATGGAAATAATCATTCCATCGAATGAGAATCGAACCCACAACCATCGTGCTTACGGTCAGAAGCTATCAAAATAAATACTTTAACTATCCATGACTACAATTTTTTGGGCGTATCACTCAACATCTAATATTACATCGTTTCAGAATCTATTGCGAAAGAATAAAACTGTGAAAGAGACATGTTGTATTGTATTTATTTTATTAAGACAAACATTTCAGCGACACCATTAAGTATGGCGCAGTGGAAATATCATGAGGATTACGAATTCAAATTTTTTATCCCATGAAGCCATCGTAGCGCAATGGAACAGCGTCTTTTTGGCTTTAATTTTTGGATTGGCTGTAGGTTCGATTCCCAGTCGAGGGAATCTTTAAATATTTCGAATTCGTGCGGAAAGAGGGGAATGCCACTCCGTTCCCTACTATTTCTAGGTTTTCAATGGCTTTCCTTTCTATACAAGGTAAAAAGGTAAAGCGTGGAAGTGAAAAAAGGAACAAGAAACCCGCTTGGGATATACTCGTATATTCTAAATACTTCGTTTATCTTATTCGGTCTCTTAGATAAAATACAGCGGAGAGTTGCGCCAATGACCACTAAGTGCTTAATAAGAGTAAGAGTGTCTTTTCCGTTTCTATTTTGTTAGTTTTACATAATTTGATTGACATTAAATTATATTTTTTTTTTGGCTTCACGCTGTATCCCGCATATAGCGGGGTAGGCAGGTGGAACCAGAGAACCTAGTGTAAAGACACTCCATTCTCTTTCAACATTTCCGTTCCCCACTTTCCGTCGAAATGAGACATTCCGTGTTGAGTGGCGGAACTCACCGCCGCGCTTTGCCTTGTTACCAAACCCAAGAAATGAAAATACTAAATTTTACATTTCCTGAAGTGGGAATCGAACCCACAACCTGTCGCGTTTACAGTCGCACGCTTGTGCCTCTGCGCCACGACAGGCGTTTCAAGGTAAATTATTTAGTGTATCATATTAATGTGTACAAATAAGTTTGCCAAGTAAATATATTTAATAAAGAAATAAAAAATATATTATACTCAGTACTCAACAAATAACGATGGCGACTGTAAGTATTTCAGCGTAATTAAAATCGTCGCCGTCTGTCTATATGTACTAGTACAAACATATGTATGTAGGTATTGCTGCCAAATATTCGTAACACTTGATTCGACTGACAGGTGACGAGTAAACAACGAGTAACATTATCGTAGAAATAATGGTAATTTATTTACCTTTATTTTTAATAACTAGCTGTTACCCGCGGCTTTTCTCGCTTAATCAATAAGAATAAGCATCATTACGGGACTTCCTTTAGAAGTGAGATGTTTTACCGCGGTCAAAAGTGGCTTATGTCACTCCCTAGCATCCTAGGTTCCATATATAATTATCATTTTTATGTTAATCCCTCTATCTACCCTGCTATATGCGGGTTACTGCGTGAAGTTAAAAAAAGAAGAAAAAAGCCTAGTGATAAGACACTCCATTCTCTTTTTTACTTTTAATTAATATAGTTAATATTAATTAAAATATAGCTAGGTCAATGATCGAAATATACACATAGGAAATGTGTATACGAGTATTTTGGTACTCGAACCTGTTTTACTCGAGTGTCATCAAACACACAAACGTCTTTTTACAATTTTTTTTTTTTTTTTTTTTTTTTTTTTTTTTTTTTTTTTTTTTTTTTTTTTTTTTTTTTTTTTTTTTTTTTTTTTTTTTTTTTTACGGTGGTAAATTATTTGACGTTCAAAAAATGAAGCTTGTAACTTCTTATTTTGAATAAAATTATTTGACTTTGACTTTGACAATCTTGAACGGTGTCGCTATGGCATCGTCTTTAGAGTTACTATTATATATGAAACATTAGCTTTACGACTCCTGACATACCATTCATTTATCTTAACCACACTTTGTCATGCGATAATTGAGCAAAACTGTTACCGCCTTCACTTTGAAGATGTATTTAGGCGTTGTTTCACCTTTTATACTTTTCCGTATAGCTGGGTTTTCAGAGAGAACGTGAGAGAGTTAAGACATTCCGTTCTCCTTTTTCCCGAAATTGAGTGATGGAATATAATGCTGCGCCTAGAATCATTTTTTTTAGCTTCACCTGAACCTGAGAACCTAGTGTTAAGACACTCCGTTCTCTTACAACATTTCCGTTCCCCACTTTCCGCCAAATTGAGGCATTGCGTGCTGAGTGGCGGAACTCAACGCCGCGCTTTGCCTTGTTACTAGACCCAGGAAATGAAAATACTAAATATTATTTAATATTTTCACTTCCTGTAGTGAGAGACGAACCCACAACCTATCGCGTTTAGTCACACGCTTGTGCCTCTGCGCCACGACATCCGTTATCATTATACCTGAGAAAATGTAAAAAATATCATAATTTTACGTGAATATATACAAAATCTTCACATAATCAGTAGTTGCGTGTCAGTTGTCAGTCGTCACGTACTGACGTCACTACCAACCCTGACTCGTCTACAGCTGGAAACAATTCAAACTGATTTACAGTTCACCGCAACTTTGTTGTGACCGCGTTTACTGTTGTTCAGCAAACATATAAACTTCTATAACATATAGCTAAATGTTCGATTCGATTGAAATTATATTGCTTCTAATAATCCTTGCTTCCTTACTTAATGTTATAAAGTATGTAAGTTGGTTTGTTACGCTTTCACGCCACAACTCAAAAGATTATCATAAAACGTTGTACACATATTCTTATAGGTATTAAAAAGGACATAGGATAATATCTCATTACAAATAAATATTTAAAAAATATGTTTTGTCAGACATGATTGTTTATCCAAAAATGTGAAAATCTGGCTTTTTAAAATTTAAAGTCTTCAAATTAACGTGTGAGGATGGATCTTTGTTACGCTTTCACCCGAAAAATATTGAACGGGCCTAAATAATATTTTTTGGTAATATAGTTTATACATCAGAATTACATAAAATATTAAAACGGCGGAAAGTGGGAAACGGAATTGTTGAAAGAGAATGGAGTGTCTTAACACTAGGTTCTCTGGTTCCCTCTGCCTACCCTGCTATATGCGGGATAGTTAAAGTATATACACAAAATATCCAATATCTATGAATAATAACATATTCGTTTTAAAACACAAAACCCATATTATTGCCAATTAAAATGTAGTTATTGAACGCTAATATTTGTTTGTCAATCAAATAAAATGCTCCCAAAAAGTTAATGGTATCGCACCATTAAATTACAGTAACCCAAATATCGTTTAGACTAAACATTTACGATGTATACGGCTATAGGGCTGTCAATGTCCGAGAATATTTAAAGATTAAAAATATATGTAATTTACCCTTGAAATTTTTAATAATGTCTATAATTTTATACAATTTAAATTTATTCTGATAAATACAACGACATTGTCATGAATCAATATTCATATGCCCTTCGTGGCCAATTTTGGTGATATATTATAATTATTAAGTTCTTATACACCCAAAATTTATGAATAAATGATTATTATTATTATTATATTATATTCCTTCTTTGTGTGGTCTCCATACAACGAAGTCATTTGTGCTCAACTGGCATGTTCGAAGCACCATAAATAAAGAACTGTACTAAACTGAACTATTTATAACTAAAAAATTATTTAGAATATTTTCATTTTCTGGGTTCGGTAACAAGGCAAAGCGCGGCGTTGAATTCCGCCACCTAATACGCAATGCCTCAATCTGGCGGAAAGTGGGGAACGGATTTGTTGAAAGAGAACAGGGTGTCTTAACACTAGGTTCTCAGGTTCCCTCTGCCTACTCTGCTCTATGCGGGATACAGCGTGAAGTTAAAATAAATAAAAATAAATAAATAATAATAATAATTTTAATTGCATGTAATACGATATTATATTATAAAATGATTGTCTGATAGGTTTCGGCGGGTCTTTTGAGCAGAACCGACTGCCAGAGGAGTTAGCAGCTATATACTAATTCGACGATTCAAAAATGCCTATAGAAAACTTTTTGAATAAAGAAGAATTTCCATCACCTTCAAAGCATTTTCTTTTATAAATAAATGTAAAAACCAGTATTCAAAAGACAAAGAAAGGTTTTATGTAAAACAACCGAGCGAGATTTGTATATTTATTCAATTTGTCAGTTTAAATAAATTAGTAATGGCAATCCAACGAGCTACGATCATTTATGAAAATCGATCAACTAGTACTACTTATTTTTAAATACATTAGATAGATAATTATCATAATATTCTTATTGTAAAATTTTATACACTTATTTGAAAATGTTAACTGTTATCTTGTTTCACCAGACTAGGTAAGGCGCGATGGAAATCATATGTCTTTACCCCAGGTTTTTAAATCAAAGAAAAAAAATTGTATATATACGATTTTTTTTTCTTAAACTTTCCGCTATCAACTATCCTGTCCATATTATCCAACATACAAATCAAGGATGATGATTTTGTATATGTTTTAAATAATATTCTCCTTTATTATGGCATCGCCAACCCTAATCATATTGTTTGTGTTACGCACACGCTGTTGTTTTAGTTATTTTCGTGAATAATGTGTTCCAAAATATCTAATGTCGCTGGAAATAATTACTTTTGTATAACATTTTAAAAGAACAAACAAGATTCTTACTAAATCGAACCCACACTTTGGCTTTTTAAAATTTAAGCGAAGGAAAATAGCATAAAATCGTATGTTTTGATGTAAATTGGAAACAGTGAACCGACTTAAAAGAAGGAGGGTCGGAGTTCTACTATATTTTTTTGCCTGTTACGGTATAAATTTTTACTGAGTGGACCAACTTTGATGATTCTTCTATAACATAGGTGACCATCAGACTTCTGATGTAGTCTCATTTAAATTAAGTCAAAGTCCGACGAGTATTTTTTAAGTTATTCGTAATAAATTGACTCTAGTTCATTTTATTTGGCAAAATTTGAATTATTTACTTAAAACCATAATACTGATTTTTCGATTTCGATCTTTTCATTTATCGTATGTGAATAAACACGTTGTTTTAAAGTTGTAATCCACGAGGAGGAAAATTTATACTTATGTTTTGGCGTGTAGGCTCCTTGGGAAGTATAAGCAAGCACTAGGAGAGGATTTCTCCAAACTCTTACGAGCGCAGAGGCACAAGCGTGTAACTGTAAACGCAACAGGTTTTGGGTTCAATACCCACTCCAGAACACGGAAATATTAAATATTTATAATAATAAATATTTCGTATTTTCATTTCCTCGCTCTGGTGACAAGTCCAAAGCACGGCGTTGAGTCCCGCCGCTCAGCACGAAATGCCTCAATTTTGCGGAAAGTGAGCAATGGAAATCTTAAGAGATCGGAGTTTTTTAAATACTTCTAGTTCTAGCTTTTTAGGTTCCCTCTGCCTACCCTGCTACGTGCGGAATACAGCTTAAAGCTGAAGCTTCTACGAAAATTCTAAATTTTATAATCCACACAAACGAAATCGCGATATACAGCTAGTCGATAATAAAATTCCCATTATCGATTTTCATATATCACATAAACAAACCGTTATAACAAAGCTCCACCTTCACGTCTCTGTCAGTCAATCATCTTTATTGTATGATCTTACATTCGTTTTCAGGAAATTCGTTCTATTTTTGTCTTTTTTCACAAAGAACTTGGAATTTTTAATATAAATGATAAAAGGAAAATCATTTCTGTGTTACATTATATTGTAATTTAAAGATGTTTTGTTAGGTGGTTATTATTGGAAAAAATATATTAGAAAACATATAATTAAGGCTACCGTGTCTCAATGGGTAATGTTTCAAATTGGACTGTAAACACGACAGGTTGTGGGTTTGATTCTCACTCCAAGAAATGTTAGTATTTTCATTTCCTAGGTTTGGTAATAAGGCAAAGCGCGGCGTTGAGTTCCGTCACTCCACATGCAATGCCTCAATTTGGCGGAAAGTGGGGAACGGAATTGTTGTAAGAGAACGGAGTGTCTTAACACTAGGTTCTCAGGTTCCCTCTGCCTACCCTGCTATACGTGGGATACAGAGTGAAGATAAAAAAAAATTGGAACATAAATCGTCATTCGGAATGAATGATTATTTTTTAAATTATTTTGACTACCCGCTCTGGTAATAGAAACTATGTAGTTGAGTTCCTTCACTCAAGCTGCAATTCAATTTTAAACTGCAATGTTAAATTCGCGCGTAATGTGGGGAACGTCACTACGTACACTAGTTTCTCTCTACCTGATATATGGAAGAAGTGTGAACCTAAAGAAGAAATCAAAAAATATATTTTGAAAGATAATTTGATAATCTACCACCACAAGTTTACAAAAGCTAGGTATTGAGTGGCGAAACACAACACCGTGATTTGTCTTACCAAAGCGGGGAACTAGTTAATAATTATTCCCCGAAATGAGGATCGAATCCACTATCCACTGCATTTACAGTCAAATGTTGTTCCGGTGCTTCGCAATGGCCTTAATCTAAACTTTGACGACAATTAATAATTATTAATCATAAAAATCTATACTAATATATAAAGGTAAAGAGCTTGTTTATTTGTTTGAACGCGCTAATCTCAGGAACTACTGGTTCGAATTGAAAAATAATTATTGTGTTGAATAGAACATTTATCGAGGAAGGCTTTAAGCTATATAACATCACGCTGCAACCATTAGGAGCGAAGAAATAATGCAAAATGTGGAAAAAACGGGGAAAATTATTCATCCTTGATTCCCCCGCTAGGGACACAGCTTGAGGGCTTCCGTTGCGTGCGCTGCGAAAACGGTTCAAGATACCAAAAACATATGTATAAAAAAATGTCCGCGACAGTATATGTCTATCTTTTAAGATTAACTCGAGTTGAGGCCATCGTGGCATTCTGCTCCTGGCAAAGGAAGTTGCGGGATACAGCTAGTACAAACATATATTCAAAATCTCTATACGTAGAATGTTTTTTTTTTGTCATTTATCTTTCAAGGTCATGTACAAAGCGTGTGGACCCCCCGGAGGACATGTATGAAGAGGTTAATGACTATAGACGAGGCGAAAGAGATATGCAGAGACCGTAGCGTTTGGCGCTCCGTTCTCTCTGACTACCCCGCTAGGAACAAAGCGTGAAGCTAAGGAAGTAAGTATTTATCTTTCATTGACGAGATTCGAACCGACGACCTTCCGCTTAGCAACTACAACTATACCTATAACCTACACTATTATTACCATGCAGTTGATTATCGAAACCCTATTATCAGAGACAATCCGCTTTGTGTATACAATGATACATTGTACGGATTCGTATTAAGTTATTATCTACTCTGTAGGCAACTTCTATACTAGTATAGTACTATAATCTTATTTAACATTTAATTTGGATTGACAAGTGTTAATAGATATTCACACTTTGTGCCATTTCACTGACTGATTTGATGAAATGATTGTAGTTAATTTAAATTCAAAATTGAGAATATTTTAGCGATGTATGGGCGCAATAGATCTCTTTTTCTCTCTCTCCTTCTCTCTGTTATGTGGAAAATACGTGAAGTAAGAATATACTGTATTTATAGGTATCAAACAGTGGCGAGGGGTGAAAACTTTGGTTAGGCAAGCCGGTAAATTAAGGGAAGCCGATGTATATTTAGGGAAACCGGTATAGGATGTCAAGGTATTTAGTAATTTCACTATCGAATTTGTTTATTGCAGTTTTTGCAGTATCGTTTTTTGCTTTTATGCCCAATATTTTCCTGGCGAGCTTTTTTTAGGTTGCATACTTGTACTTTATAAAGTTAGGCAAGCCGGTGGGAATCGAGTTGTATGGACGCCTTGCCACTGATATGTTACCAATATATTCATATATTAGCTGAATAGTTAACAGCCAAAAATATTTAATTAGTAACTGGTAACTATTTTTATTTATTTTTTTTAACTTCACGCTGTATCCCGCATATAGCAGGGTAGACAGAGGGAACCTAATGTTAAGACACACGAAGCCCAGGAAATGAAAAATTCCATTTCCTGGAGTTGGAATCGCCCACAACCTGTCGCGTTTACAGTCGCACGCTTGTACCTCTGCGCCACGACAGTCGTCAAATAATGTATTTTTATGTATATTTTTATATATTAATTGTAAACAACTGTTTCTTTATTTGTTATATTTTTTGTAGCACATATGTTCCTGCCTAAACGAGCAGGCAGAAAGATGTTAGTGTACAATATTCTGTTTTCCAATTGCACATTGAGTACCGGAAGTCAATGACGTGTTTAGTCTTAAGAGCAAGGAAATAAGAATGACTTTTAATATACCATTAGGCGGAATAAGTAGGCATCGAATTCATAACCAGATAAATCTTTAATTCATTAAAGTTTAAACAAAATAATATTATTTTATCTCGTAGACAAAGCTTATTATGTTCTGTCAATGTTATATTTTTTTTTAAATAGAAGTAAGAGTATGTGACTGCAGTTAATTATTCCTTAGGATTTTTTTTCATCACATCTGGTAACAAGGCAAATAGCCAAGGTAAGCCTTTGCCTTGTTATCAGAGTGAAAAGATTAAAATATTAAATATTAATGATTATAAATATTTATTATTTCCATGTCCTGGAGTGACAATCGAACCACAACAACCTGTGGTGTTTACAGTTCCACGCTTGTGCGTCTGCGCCATGATTGACCCCTATTTAATTATTATTTTTTTTTTATACCACGACGGTGGCAACAAGGAACACGGCCCATCTGATGGTAAGTGGTTACCGTCGCCTATGGACGCTTGCAACACCAGGGGCATCACTTACGCGTTGCCGACCCTTTAAAAACCTATTTATTTCCCTTGTGAAGAACCCCATATTGTAGCCCTCTGGGAAAACCTCTTGTTAACGGGGGAATAAACTTTTGTTAATCCAGCTACAAATTGCAAAAACATTAAAATTCGCAGACGCATCGTCTCTAAGATTAAATAGATAAGAACAACGTAGAACGTAATACGTTCAATGTATTACAATTAATTTCCATGACGAAAAATGTCATCATGCCCATTGTTTTAGGCTTTTATGCATGACGAAATATTTCGTCATACCCCGTTAACAGGTTAAATTGATAACAACAAATCACAATAAAAACACAACATTAAAACAACATATATTAGAAAAAACACACGAGGATCTAAATTAATAATACCTGATGACAACATTTTCTCGGGCAGGGTACCAAATGGTAAATGTGGCTCACCGGTGTCAACGGCGTGGGGATGCTGGAGGTCCTGAGGAGGCTCAGCTTCCTCCTCTGCTCAGCGCTGAGGGAGGCGCGCCGGCTCCTGTCGATTACGTAGCCCGGGGGGTCAGCAGAGTCGGTACTCAAGCCGCGAAATAGTGTGGGGCGGAATGGTGCTCTTGACAGTTAGGATTTTAGTTTAGTTTTTATAGTTAAAAAGAACGACTTCAAATAAAATGCAGAAAGGAAATTAAATTATTATAAATGACTCGAAAATAAGGCGTCGAATCTAAATTTATATAGTATGATGTTAAAAACATAAGCTATCATATAAAAAAATAATCATCAAAATTGGTTCACCCGGTAAAAAGTTATTCAGTGACACATAGAAAAAAAACAGTCGAATTGAGAACCTCCTCCTTTCTTTGAAGTCGGTTAAAATAATAATTAATATTATATCATTAATATGTTATTATTTAATATTAGCTGTTACCCGCGACTTTGCGTAGTCAGTGGGAATTAACAAGAAGTTCATCATACAAAACATATGAGTATGGTTTCTTCATATACGCATATCTATATTATAATTAATATAGAAAGATCCATAGGATCTTTCTATATTAATTAGGTATTTCCGCGGTAAAAAGCACTCTCCAGCCTCATTCAACGTAAAAATCATAACATAACATCGCTTCGTTGCGACATGAAAAATGGAAAAGCAAACACACATTTCCATTTTATAACATTAAACTGAATTATTAGGTATTATTCAAAGAAAATAGTTTTTTTTATCTATATACGTGTGTTCTGAATTAGCCAATCTAATTATATTATATCTAATTATATGGCTTGACTTGTTTCATTTATCCTATCTTGACTAAAAAACTTCTTACTATGAATAAACGTCAATTTAAAAAAGTATTAATGGAGGCATTTTTAACTTTTTTTTTTTAATTTATTCTATTTTTTTGGAATTAATTCACTTAAATATGAATATTGTTATTGATGGCTCGATTTTTTTTATTTATAAGTAACATATTATTGTTTTTATTCAAACGAACACTTTTTAATTGATATTATTAGTACAGCAATGTCAGTATTGTCAGTCTTGTTAGTATAGTTAACCATTAAAAAATATTAACATGTTTTTAAGTAATATTTCAATAAGGAAATAAAAATAAATATATATCTAATTTTAGAAATATTACAAGCAGATTAAAGAATTGCTTCTTATATTCAAATTAAAGATCGCGGTCAACGACTTTGGCATCAATATTTCGAAATTTATACGAAAGTATTGAGCCTAAACACATTTAGATCTTGGCACTGATAACTGAAAAAAAGTAAAATTTCAAAAACTACTTTATATAATCTATAGTTTAAAAAAAAAGGAATTTTAAATTTTTTTGGCACCAAAATACGCGTAACTTTTTAAAATCACCTTTTCCTTTCCATTGTTTTAATTTACACCATAACAGCACAACACGTTAATATTGTAACTACAATAATAAACCAAACTGAGTTTTTTTTTTTATGAATACTATTTTTTTTTTTAATAAATATATTTTTTTAATAAAATTTTGATGAAAACTTTACGTATTCCGTGGGAAACAAAACGTTAGTCTCGCTTGTCGCGATAAGAGGCTTGTACTGAATCAACGCAGTAATGTTGAGACGTAGCCAATTATCTGACATTTAAAATTGGATCACATCACTGAAGGTGAAAGTGACATTATTTATTCTTTTTTATTGTTTTTTTTTTACATTAGAAGTTTTTTTGTATGTAAGATTGAAATATTTTGTAAGTTTTGTTGCATTAGATATAAATTTTAATTTTTTAACATGTATCTGTGTTTTTATTATCGTTATAAAAGTGTAATGATTTTCTTTTATGTTATAAAAAGAAGTTGTTATGTCACAAATTCATTTTTTTTTGGTGACAGTGACAGTCTAATAGACGTCATTATGTTGAATAAAATATTATGCGTAAAATTATTGTTTTGCGTTTAGTATTAAAAATTGGCAAATAATTGTTGAGTTTCATAATTAAGAAAAAATATTATAAAACAATTTTTTTTTTTTTTTATCTAGTAAATAGAGAAAGATACGTTAAGAGCTAACTTAAGGAATCAAATTAGAACAATATTTTAAAAAAATAAAAAAAAAAAACAATAAAGTGTCAAAATTTAAAGAAATATAATAAATACAAAATATCGTTAAATTACTTTTCATAATAACATGCTAAATTTCAAAAAATGTTTTCTATGTATTTATAATCCATTTTTTTATAAAAATAAACAGATAAGAAAATAAATAAATAATTATAAATATAGATAAACTAAAAAAAAATATACAGTATTAAAATCAATAAAACCATCACCGCGTTGGCATAAAGTTTGTTGACATCGACTGAACACGCATTAATCGCATTTCTAAAACAAGAACCATTCGTTTTATTATTTGACGTACGAGTAGAAGTCTGACTTCAAAGAATATATATATGTTACTATAAAACCCCGGACTATAGTAAATCCTAAGATTTTTCGAATAAAACTTAAAATTGACGCCTGTTGTGGCGCAGAGGCACAAGCGTGCGACAAGTTGTGGGTTCGATTCCCACTCCAGGAAATGTAAAAGTTTGGTATTTACATTTCCTGAGTTTGGTGATAAGGCAAGGCGCGGCGCTGAGTTTCGCCACTCAGCACGCAATGCCTCAATACTGCGAAAAGTGGGGAACGGCGTATCTTCACACTAGGTTCTCAGGTTCCCTCTGCCTACCCTGCTACATGCGGGATTCAACGTGAAGCTAAAAAAAGCTTTTTCTATACTACACAAGCTTTCATTTAACTCAAATTGGGTATCGAAATACAAATTCCATGTATGTGAACATGTACATCAATAATGCCTGTAACGACGCGGTTGAATTGATGTCGCACCGCAATCTCCAATTTAAGTGTGGGTTACATGACTTTAGAGATTCCTTCCAGCTTTCTTTATAAATTTATTCACTATAATATTATTTAATAATACTTAATTCCGCTTAGTAGGGTAAGAGAAATATACTCTTTAAGCCTAGGAGGGCTTTCCTCCTGAATTTAAATAATTTGGCTTTAAGAAATCTTAATAATAATAGCATAATAAACACAAAAATTCGTCATTTTATGTTACATACATACATACATAGCTTCACGCTGTATCCCGCATATAGCAGGGTAGGCAAAGGGAATCTAATGTTAAAACACTCTGTTCCCCACTTTCTGCCGAATTGAGGCATTGCATCCTGAGTGGAGGAACTCAACGCCGCGCTTTGTCTTTTTACCAGACCCAGAAAATGAAAAAATCCATTTTTTGGAGTGGGAATGGAACCCACAACCTGTCGCGTTTACAGTCGCACGTTTGTGCCTCTGCGCCACGACAGGCGTTTTATGTTCTATAAAAATAAAAAAAACCATTACTATATTTAAATTTTGCACAGCTTCACTTTATCCCGGCATAGCAGCAGTAAAAACACATAGTTTCCTTAGGATTATATTTACATTACATTCATTTTTTTATGATATAAATAAAGGATTTGATGTTATCGTGGCGCAATAACACCTCCGATGAAAATAATAATATTTTAATAATTTTAATTCTCCTGCCCTGGTGAGACAACGTACGGCGTTGAGTTACCACTCATCACTCAACACCAGTGGCGAGGCGTTGTATGGACAACTCGATTCCCACCGGCTTGCCTAACTTTTCGAAGTACAAATATGAGACCTAAATAAAAAAAAAGCTCTTAAAAAGCAATCTCTGACAAATTTTGGACCTAAAAAAAAATATACCACTTTCCCTAAATATATCGGCTTCCCTAAAAATTACCGGCTTCCCTAAATATATATACCGGCTTCCCTAAATATACATCGGCTTTCCTTAATTTGCCGGCTTGCCTAACTAAAATTTTCGCCCCTCGCCACTGCTAAACACTCAATGTTAGAAACATTCAGGCATAAAGTAGAAGATGGATTTTCTTAAGGTATAATATATTATAAGGTAAAATTAAAAAAAAGATCACTTTATTTCTAAAAAAAAATTAACATAATTTTTGTTGACGCATTGATAATGCCTTTCACAATTCCGTCTGTGGTTATAACATTTTATGTATACCTTTGTTATTACAAATGAAAATTAAAGCATATACATATAATGGATTTTTCAATACATAAGTTATTTATTGAAAATATTAACTTTAGGCAAAATGTACTACAAGGCTGTATAGCTATATAACTATTGATACTAGTGGCCCCAGTGACGCGTTAACAACGCGTTGTCTTTAGCAATGTATATGTCACTTTATATAAAAGTAAATGTCACACCATTGTAGTGTGTGTAACATTTATTTTATTAATTTAATATGCTTTTTGTGCATTATTTAAAAAAAATATTAGCACTCTGCACTCCTTCTTTATATAAACTATAAGTGTGCCAAGTTTCATGCTCCTGCGTCCGCGTTTTTTCGTAAAAAAGGGCAGAAACTTTTTGCTTCATATATTTATATATAGATAATAATTAAAAAAATAACTATAAAATAGAAAATTTTAAAAAATCAAACTCACGCGTTCCATTGTCGGTCGTTGGCGACGAAAAAAGTCCGAAATACCACACAAATACATTTTAAATAAATAGAAATACACAAAAAAAAGTTTCACAATAAAATAAAAAAGTTATTTATAAAAAATATATATTTTTTTTTTAATTTTAAACGCGCAATGGATAAATGAAAGAAGGTCGGTATAAGTCGCGATATCAATGAAGACTACCATCTTAGTTTATTATTTATTATGGAGGTAATCATGAACGCGATGTACAGGATGGTATTCGTTGTATTCAAAATATTTAATTTCTATATATGTATGTGTATTTAATAATTTATTTTTTATTTTACTTTTTATTAAATAAATAAATACAATATATATATATACATATATAGTGAGATTATTTTTATTTATATTTTAACTTCTAACAAAAAATGTTGAGGAAGTCTAATAATACCTGTTCACCAATTTCCGTCCCTTTATCGATTTACAGCAAAATCCAATATCAACGGGTGTTATTAGAATTTAAAATATTACTTCAATTGGATTAAAATTCTTGAATTGGAAATAAATAGATTGACATCCATGTTTATATAAAGTAACATATACATTGCTAAAGACAACGCGTTGTTAACGCGTCAACTGGGGCACTAGTAATTCTTAAAACGGCTTAAATCAAACATAGGACATTTTAAAGAAGTTTTTTAAAGCACTATTAACAAGTGACGTCATAGATTCACTAATAACTTACGGTTTGCTAAAAATGAACACTGCATACCTGTTTCAATATTATAGTTCGAATGTTGATAACTGATATAATTAAGATTTTAAATTAATAGTCAACGAAAAACAACTATCATGTTATTATTATTTAATATGTCGGTATCTTCTATAACTGCATTTACATAAATCATGATTCCATATTTCAAATATTATTTTAGAGGTGAAAGTGTCAAAAAATAAAAAAAAATCTTAGGAAAAGTAGTATGAGTCAAGTATCAATGTAGTCAAGTATCTACTTTCAGTAAACATATAGAAATTTCATGTTAAGTGGCAGAACTCAACGCCGCATTTTGTTTCACTCAAAATCGAACCCACAAGCAATTAACAAAATATCTCTTCACAATGTACAAATAACACCTGTCGTCGCAGAGGCACAAAAGTGCGACTGTAAACGTGACAGATTGTGGGTTCAAATCCCACTCTAGGAAATGTAAAAGTATTTTCATTTTCTGGGTTTGGTAACAAGGCAAAGCGCGGCGTTGAGTTACGGCATTCAGCACGCTATGCCTCATTTCATCGGAAAGTAGGAAACGGAGTATCTTAACACTAGGTACTCAGGTTCCCTCAGCCTACCCTGCTATATGCGGGGTATAGCGAAAAGTGAAAAAAAAATAAAATTTATCATAAGAATAAAAAGAACAGCAGAGAATTATCATAAAGAGAATAGAGACTGGAATTTCTACATAGCAAAAAAAACACTAAATAACATATAAAAAAAACAGCCTGTATCCAGCTAGAATTAGTTAAAACCGCCTCATTCCCGCAGGAACCGAACAATTTAATTGCTTGTAATTCTCGCCCCCACCTCGTCCCGCTTGCGTAACTATACCATCAATGATGATATGACGTTTAAGATTTATATATTTACGATGTATTTGAAGGTTCTAGGTAGGTGTCATCGGTTACAGGTTCAATTCTGGTGGAGAGCAATTTTTTGTTTCTTTTTTCTAGCTTCACGCCTTATTTAGAAAAATAGGGTAGTCAGAGAGAATCTAATCAAGAAGAACGAACTATGGGTCTGCACTTTCCGCCCGAATTCGAAAAATGTAAAGTGATGGAACTCAACGCCGCGATTTGTCTTACCAGTATTTTTTTAGTGTTACTTAAAATTTAGCTTCATGCTGCTGTATCCCGCATATAACAGGGTAGACAGAAGGAATCTGAGAACCTAGTGTTAAGACACTCCGTTATCCCCTTTTCGCCGAATTGAGGTATTGCGTGCTGAGTGGTGAAACTCAACGCCGCGCTTAGCCTTGTTACCAAACTCAAGAAATGAAACTAAATTAAACTTTTACATTCCCTGGAGTGGGAATCGAACACACAACCTGTTGCGTTTACAGACAGACATAAAATTTACTGTAATAAATATTGTTAGTCATTTTAATCTTCTAGGACTTTTTCAAAATATTGCGTGTTTATTATTGGTGACAGAGTCCGACGATGCTCTTTTATACAATATCAAGAAAACAACTGTGAAATAATAATAATAACAACTTTAAAGTAATAGTCTCGCATCTGGAACTTAAACCCTGACTCATGGGGTATAGTCAGTCAGACACATTCACTCACTCATTGTTCATTATAACGACGTATTAAGCTTCACGCTGTATCCCGCATATAGCAGGGTAGGCAGAGGGAACCTAGTGTTAAGACACTCCGTTCCCCACTTTCCGAAATGAGGCATTGCGTGCTGAGTGGCGGAACGCAATGCCGCGCTTTGCCTTGTTCAAACCCAGGGAATTAAAAATTCAATTTCCTGAGTGGGAATCGAATCCACAACCTGTCGCGTTTACAGTCGCACGCTTGTGCCTCTGCGCCACGACTGGCGTTGTCAATATACATATATCTCAATTATATTTAGTTTATAAATGAAAAAGTTTATGAACATGTGTGCCCTGAGAGACTAATACTCTTTCACGCAAAAAGTACTAAACTGATCCTATTGAAATTTAACTGAAACATAGTTCATACAACAAAATAACACATAAACTACAATTTATAAAGATATTATTATTTTTTTTATGTATTAGACCAAACAAACGAACTAACGGGTCACCTGATGTTAATTGATTACCGCTGCCCATGAACATTTGCAACACCAGAGGTACCATCAACGCGTTGCAGGCTTCTAAGAAATATTTCGTATATTTTGGATACAATATAACAATAATTGTACATTAGTATATACAGGTGTCTTTTTGTGTGACAAGAGCAGTGTTTAATCACGTTGCAATTAAAAACATTATGCGTTGACAATATATTTATGTAAGCCAGCTGATATTGAGCCTAAGGTCATGTGTTAATATTCGATTAGTGACTGTAACTATTTTGTCATAATAAAGTCATTGCGACTTTTATCAAGTACATTTCACTTTTTGTCACTAACACTGATTATTTTATTATTTTTTTAATCGATTTCAATTCGACAGTACATTTTTATGTGTTACTTAATAACTTTTTACTGGGTGAATCAATTTAACCCCTGTCGTGGTGCAGGGGCACAAGCGTGCAACTGTAAACGCGTCAGATTGTGGGTTCGATTCCCACTCCAGGAAATGTTAGCATTTTCATTTCCTGGGTTTGGTGACAAGGCAAAGCGCGGCGTTGAGTTCCCCCACTCAGCACGCAATGCCTCAATTCGGCGGAAAGTGGATAACGGAGTGTCTTAACACTAGGTTCTCAGGCTCCATCTGTCTACCCTGTTATATGCGGGATACAGCAGAATGAAGCTAAATTTTGAGTAACACTAAAAAAAACCTTCCTTCCTTCCTTTTTTTGTTATTTTTTTATTTATAGCGTACCTATATTTTATTATATATACATCAAGATATTGCGTTTTAATATGGCGGAACTCAACACCGCGCTTTCTAACGAATGAAAATAATTTAAATATAATCATTTCTCTAAGTGGGAATCGAACCCACAACCAATCGCGGTTACAGTCAGATGCTATCCCTGCGCTGTGATGGTATCTTAGACGGTATTTGAAGTCCCAACTGCGTCATAGGTGGTTTCATATTTTAAAATGTCATCTTGCACTTTCCTGACCTATTTATATGAAATCTACATAGATACTAATATAAACAAATTAAAGATCAACGGCTATCAGTATACATGTCTGAGTACTAAATCTAAATCAAAACATATAATATTTATTCATTTAATTGTTTTTTTTTTTATGGATAACGGATGGCAAACGAGCAGAAAGACCAGTTGACGGTAAGTAAACATCTACAACACCAGGCATGTTGTAGTTGCGTTGCCAACCTAGAGGATACAGATGGAAGGGGAGGACAAAGTAGTAGTCTTCTATCGGAACTACCTCATTTTGGGGAAAGGATGGATGGGAAAGGGACAAACCTGGCTTACATGCCATTGAACCGGAACACATCATAAGGTATTTGGTGGTTCTTTGACATGATAGTGTTCGCGAGCCAGACGGAGGACGAACCTCCTACCACCAAACAAAAAAATGATCTAAAATGAAAAATATCTAGAAACGTTTAGTTTTTAGTATTGAAATGTAATTTAACTGGTAAAAACATGTAAATAGGCTTTAGAATAGCTTTTTTTACAGGGTGAATAAAAGACGACTTAAAAAAAATGCAATTCAAACATTTTCAAAAAAAAGTGTTTAAGTAACATACAGACAAAAGTATGTATTTAAGATTCTTAGGAACTAATCCACGCCTGGTATCGACTTAAAAATTGTGGTATATCTCAATTTTAATAAGACACACATCTTAAAACAAGTTGTTTTTCCTAAGAACCAAAAAAAGTATTTATATCTTCCGGATAATACGATGATGATACTATTTTTTATATTTATTTATAATATATAATTTCTTAGACAAAGTGGGATTTTAGGTTCTACTTCCAATAAATTATATATATAAAAAGCTATAACTGTGTAATCATTACAATTTTTATTCTATCTTTTATGATTTTATCCCATAAAATATGTTTTTAAACTTCTTCAGTGGGCGGCATTATTTAATATTAATATCAGGAACATAACGTTGAAAAATAATTATAGTTAGTACAATGTAATTTTTAATTTTATGCGCGCACGCATTATGGCAATGAAACAATGCGGCGTACACGTAAAATTTTATAACTTCACAGTCATCGTTGTGTTTACTAACGATTTATGTAGGTATGACTTTTTTATAAACCATTTCAAGGCTCATAGTCATAGGTCATAACATAGAAATTATGAAATTAAAATTTTGTATGACAAAAAATAAAAATATCTATAGTAATTTACTATTTCATCTTATAAAATTAGCTTACTACCTTAAAGTATTGTAAGGTTATAAAAAAGCAGATTCACGTTTTATCCCGCATAGCAGGGCAGTCAGAGTGAACCTAGTGTCAAAAAACTTCGTACGCCGCTTATCGCCTAAAATCGAGACATGTTAAGCGTGTTGAGTGGCGGAACTCAACGCCGCGTTGTGTCTTTTGACATGTGTTATGCAAAATAATACTACATATAGAGTTGTACCATAGGTATCAATAGCTTGAGGCTACATATAACATTTTTGAAACAACAATGTGTCAACCTCTAGCATTTAATGACATGATTGCCTGTTTTTCTATCGAAGAGCAATGATTAGAGGAATCATATATTTCTGTATATTTTCGTCCGCATTGAGTTCTCGTGTCAAATTAGCAAGTTATTGTTGAAATTATTATCGTGTAGTAAATAGTATAAATCATACCAAAAAAAAATCATGGGATTTTAATTCTTTAAAATATAATTCTAAAATAACTCGTAAATAAAAAGACAATAATACTTTATTTTTTAAATATATAAATTTACATTTTACTAATGTATTACATTTGTTATGCAAAAACAAAACGCGTATGGCCTGACATTGACCGTGACATTTTCAATTTTCAGTATTGACAATTGACATCGATTTCTGTATCTGTCAATTAACACTGCGGAAACTGCTAATGCTTGAATTTCGGTGAAAATCTGATACAAACGTAAATTATGTAAAAATATATAATTGCTGTGTTTAAATTACGCAACTATCATTATTTATAGTGTATCTATAAATATTACATTCCATATTACTCGATTAGCATTAATTTAACTCAACATGGACGGTAAATGTATTCATTTTATAATTGCTTCCCTTTGAAACGAAATCTAAAAGTTATGTATTAATCAAAATTAATATTAAACTCCAGGACCATCTGCAAAAAAATCCACATCTTTTGAAACATTAGTGATTCAAAATATTGAAAACGTGAATGATTTAAAAGCGAAGCTACATGAAATTATTTCGTTTGGACAAGATTACGAATACGACGTCTCATCGTGTTTAAAAGCATTATTAAAAAGCAGTGATCAAGCCATAGTACTGCTGACTGTTCAAGCAATATCTGAGCTTGCAAAGTGTGAGTTAAAGAGAGAAACTTATGCACAAAAGGATATTATTGAGCCTATTTTGTGTATTCTGAACAAAGAAATAACAGTAGAAAAAATAGAATTAGTGAAACAGTGTTGTAGAGCTTTGGGCAACTTGTGTTGTGACTGTGACACATCTAGGAAAATATTGCTAGAGAATAACGGCGTACAAATACTTCATAAAGTATTGGAAATTAGTACAAAAGACATAATGCCGCTTAGTGAAATAAAGCTCCTTACTTGTAAAACACTATTAAACTATGCGATTGGAGGTCAAGAATATTGTGAATCACTAACCAAAGGTGATGTAATACAATGTGCTAAGCAAATATTATGTACTGAATCTGGCAAAGAATGTATGGAAGATGATTTAGTAAGCACGGCCTTATTAATTTTAAGTGTTATAAATGATAATGATGCAGAGTTTTTGTTTGAGCCAGAAGTAAATCTTGCTGTGCTCAATGTTTTAAGAGAAACAGCCAACATTGAAGTTTCTGAGCTATGCTTGGAACATTTGCACACTCAAGCTGAACATGGTAAGTAAAGAAGAAGAGAAAAAGAAGAAAAAAATTTTACTTTTCTTTCAATTTTTAAAGAAATCAAATTAAAAATTACAATTAGTTCAAAATAAATAATTAAATAATTAGTAAAATGTTATTAATTTTCAGAATAATATCAATTTATATTACTTATTAATGTTATTATGTTACCTTAGTTTTGTTCAAAATAAAAAATATTTGTAATAAAATGATGTGATATGTTACTAAAATATACTTCCTAAAAATAGTACTGAATAATAGACTCAACTTATTATTTCCAAGATTATAAGAACATAGAGAGCCTAAAACATATTACACTTAGTGTTTTTTTTCACTCTCTGCCAAATTGAGGCGTTGCATGCTGAGTGGCCGAATTCTACGACGCACTTTACCATGTTACCAAACCCAGGAAATGAAAATACTAAACTTAGATTTTTTGGAGTGGGAATCGAACCCACAACCTGTCACGTTTACAGTCGCACGCTTATGCCAATGTGCTAACAGGTGTTATTTATACATATGATGTTATTATATGTATACATATATTTTGGTATTTGAAAATACATGGAAATCTGGTTTTTCCTGATGTTTTATCTCACGTAGCTGAGTACAGAAGGAAAATACGAGACATAGCGTTTTGAGTGGCGAAACTCAACTCCGCGCTTTGCCTTATTCAAACGAAAATGAAAATAATTTAAATATTATCATTACCCTGAGTAGGAATCGAACCCACAACCACTCCACCTCACCTCACAAATGACCTCACTAATATTACTATTTACTATCTACTTTAAACATTTTTTCAGATTCAGTGAAAACCCTACTAGCAAAAGAGTCGGGTGTTAATTTAGTATGTCACCGCCTAGAGCAACTGATGCAAAGAACTGACCTTGGAGATATGAACACTGAGGACAGTGAGATAATGGCTGTTATGAAACAGGCTTGTGATCTTCTTATTATTGTATTGACTGGCGGTAAGTGAAAATAAAACTATTTTTTTTATATTTATCGCTTATTTTGCCAGTAAAGGGTATCCGGTGTTAAGTTACGATACCAAAGATAGTCATTTAGCTGAATATTTGGCAAGTACAATTAGCAATTTGATGAAAATTACAAATATTTGGTTGCCATTGTTCTTGATCAATGTTTAACTATTTTGCTGGGAATACTTCTAAAAGGAAAACCAATACAAAATATATTTTAGACTGATAATAATAACTCATTGTAATACACAATGGTTTTTAGAGGCCATTATGGCACAGCGGGATGGCGTTTGATTGTCAATATGATTGGTTGTAGGTTTATTTATTGCACAATTAAAATAAAAATGTACTAAAGGTGGGCTTAACGCTAACTAGCATTCTCTACTAACCAACCTTCTTAATATGGGAAATAAATATAGGTGCGTAGAAGCAAATTTAAATATATAGCAAATATAAATATATTTATATATGTATATATAATATCAATATAAGTTCGATTCCCACTCGAAGTAATGACTGGTAAGATAAAGTCCAGTGTTGAATTCCGCCATCTAACACTCAATGTTTCAAACTCGAAAAAGTTGAGAACGAAATGTCTTAACATTATGTTCTCTTTGACTACCCTGTTATGGGGGATTAATAAGTTATTTTTTTATATTCCAGATGAAGCTATGAATATTCTTTACAACAATGGTGTAGGAGAGGTTTATCTAACTATGGTGAAATGGCTGGATTCAACCAATTATCAGCTTCTGGCTACCGCGGTACTGGCTATAGGTAACTTTGCGAGGCGAGACGATTACTGCACACAAATGATGGAAGATAACATATTTGATAAGTTACTTGGTGAGTGAGACATTTTTTTAACTTCAATCTTTTCTCCGAGTAACAGTCAGTGAGAACATAGTGTCAAGACACTCCGTTTTCTGCTTTCCGACGTCGAGATAATCTGTGTTGATTGGGGAGACTAAATGCTAAATTAAGCAATGAATATACGACACCCAATAATAATAGGATATGTATTGATAATTTCCTTAGTTATTCATTTTCCGCACATTTAAAGGCAATTTACGTCAAACCATGGAAACGTTTAGTTCCCTCAAGCAAGATTTGAACCTGTGGCCATAGTAACAAGTGACTCTCTTGGCTTCCATTTTCATTCGAAGCAACGATTATATTCAATTTTTCCGCTGTGAGGGTACGGGGTTAGAATACAATTCCCCTCCGCTGCTGGGTAGCGTCCTGTAAGAGGCGGGTATTCCAGTAGTTTGGTGGTAGGAGGTTCATCCTCCAACTGGCTCGCGTCCACTATCATGTCAAAGACGAACCGTCAAATATTTAATGATGTGTTCCGGTTCAATGACAAGTAAACCAGATTCATCATTTTATTCCATCACGTGGTCCTTCTGCTCAATTGCCATCCGTTATCCATAAAAACAACTCAATATCTTGATTTCTGGTGGAAAGTTGAGTGTCGTGACACTAGATTCTTTGTTTACCCTTCTTTACGGGATAAAGCGTGAAGCGGAAGACTAACTGTAACTTAATTCTACTTTTTACAGATATTTTCGAACTATACCACGGCTTCAGTGTCCGTATGCAGAAAAACGAGGATGAAATTCATCCTATAGATAAATCTACGGTAACAAAAATACAGCATGCATCTCTATCCGCTTTGAGGAACCTCACTGTCCCGCAATCTAATAAACGGATAGCGGCTGCCCAGGGCAGAGCTGCACCGATGTTGATAAACGCTCTACCTAATGTGGAAGATCATCACGTGGCTTATAAGTTGTTGGCGGCTTTGCGTATGCTTGTGGATGGTCAAGGTTCGATTTCCTTTTGGTTTTTCTTTGTGTATGATTTTTACACCCTAAGTGTTAGAATTTTTTGTTAGGGTATATTTAAGAGCATATTCTCTTAAAGTTCAGTTGAGTTTACTTAAAATCCAATCCAAGCCAAAAAATGGGGAATGGAGTGTTTAGACACTAGGTTTTTCCTGGTCTTTGTCCTGGTGTCGTCGTTTTGGCATTGTATATTGGTTTTATGTGACAAGGAGAATGAAAATAATTTAGATATGGAAAAGGAATAGTAACTCATAGTGATACACATGGAAAACAAATAAAACATATTTTATTTTTCTAATTATTGATTGTTTTTTTTTCTTTTTTAACTTCACGCTGTATCCCGCATATAGCGGGGTAGGCAGACGGAACCTGAGAACCTAGTGTTAAGACACTCCATTCTCTTTCAACAATTCCGTTCCCCACTTTCCGCCAAATTGAGGCTTTGCGTGTTGAGTGGCGGAACTCAGCGCCGCGCTTTGCCATGTTACCAAACCCAAGAAAAGGAAATACTAAATTTTACATTTCCTGGAGTGTGAATCGAACCCACAACCTGTCGCGTTTACAGTTGCACGCTTTTGCCTCTGCGCCACGACAGGCACTAATGATAAAGATAATATAATTTTTATTGCAAAAAGAGTATTTACAAATTATATCTAGTAACGTCAGTGATGTTCAAAATACATCAGTAAGGCAAGCAGGAAAGCTTGCGACAAAGTATTCGTATCGTTATCGAAAGCATTTTGTATGGGAAAACGTTAGTTCCTCTTACGCACGGTAGGGGCGCTGTTCAATTCCCATACAAATTCTTTCGATATCGATACAAATACTTTGTCGCAAGTTTTCGTGCTTGTCCTACAGAATTAGCAACGTGTAGGTTACTATGTGTACTTTTTAAAAAAGTGTATGTCAAAAATTGTAGTGTATGTAATATTTATTTTATTATTTTCATTTAGTTCTAATGCATGATTATAAATAATTTTCGTTTTCTGCACATTTTCTTTATATAAATTTTTAGTACTAATATCAAATTTCAAATTCCTCTATGTGTATAGTTTTATAAAAAAGAGAACTAAAGTGTTCTTATAGGTATATTGAAATAAAGTAAAAAAAATAATGGTATGCTAAAATTGCGCACGCACACACATACATAAATACACAAACATATACACACATACAAACGGAGAATGACTTTAAACTTATAAAACCTGTTTTTCGTTAGAGATTTTTAAAAACGCCTGTCGTGGCGCAGAGGCACAAGTGTGCGACTGTAAAGCGGCAGTTTGTGGATTCTATTCCCACTCCAGGAAATGAAGTATTTTCATTTTCTGGGTTTGGTAACAAGGCAAAGCACGGCGTTGAATTTCGCCACTCAACACGCAATGTCTCAATTCGGCGGAAAGTGGGGAACGGATTGTCTTTACACTAAGTTGCCTACCCTGCTATATGCGGGATACAGCGTGAAGCTATGTATATACCTATACACACATACAAACGGACAAGGACATCAAACTTATAAGTTTGATGTCACTTCTGTTTTCGTTAGGGGTTTTTAAAAAAGCATGTATATTTATGTAGAGGGCGTGGCGCGCGTGGTAGCGGGCAGCGGTCGTGCGCTGCGCGGCGCCGCGCGGTGGGGGCGCGCCGAGCACGCGGGCGCGGCGGGGGAGGCGCCCAGGCTGCTCGCATGGACTATCAAACTGCTCGGCAGTGAATGTTTGGGGAACATTGTTGAGGTAAGCTTTATTAAATGATGGTTTTTTTTTAACTTCACGCGGGATACACCCGCAAATAGCAGGATAGGCAGAGGGAATCTGAGAACCTAGTGTTGAGACACTCCATTCTCTTTCAACAATTCCGTTCCCCACTTTCCACGGAATTGAGGCATTGCGTGTTGTGTGACGGAACTCAACGCCGCGCTTTGCCTTGTTACCAAACCCAAGAAATGAAAATACTGAATTTTACATTTCCTGGAGTGGGAATCGAACCCACAACCTGTCGCGTTTACAGTCGCACGCTTGTGCCTCTGCGCCACGACAAACGGACAGAACGGAGTGTCTTAACACTAGGTTTTCGGGTATCTCTTGCTACCCTGCTATATGCGGGATACTGCGTGAAGTTAAAAACAAAAACCCAAAATATCATATCGTACATTTCTTTTTCAGGTAGAAGGCTGCATATCAAGCCTAGTCAACATGCTAGTCGCATCACACTCAGTCATGCAAAATGAAGCCATTTTAGCTCTCACCCTCTTAGCCATACACGACAAACAAACAGACAAACTTACCTCACAATTGTTGACTTCAGAAATAGGGAAACACGTATCCGTTCTCATAGAAACAAATTGCGCGAAAATGCCGGTCGAAGTCGCGGAAAATTTACTAGCTTTTCTAGATATAACGTGCAAAAATAACACTTTAGTTCACGAGTATAAAGAGGCTAAGGTGAATGAGGCGTTGCAAAAGTTTTCCGACTCGAGAAATGATTTGAGCAACGAAATGAAGATTTGTGTCACTCATATTATTAGTGTTATTGGCGGGAAGGTTTAATGACAGTTGTTTTTTTTAATTGACTATGGATGTAATGTATTCTGCCGTAGATTTTTTTTTTCTATTAATAAATTAACTTTTAACTATGAACGTCAATAGGCGGGAAGGTTAAATGACGTTTGATTTTTTTTGACTATGGCTCTAATTTATTGTGCCGAAGATTGTTTGTTTTTTTTTTAGATTTTTTTATGAATGAATGTCAATTTTATGTAACACTTATTTATAGTTACGAAAAAATATTTATAAAATTTATATTTTGTGTAAAAACATTATTTTTTTTATAATTTATATAATTTTTCTGTGAATATCGAAATAATATAATCTTATATGTACTTAGTTGATATTTATTGTTTTTTTAATACGTTCTTTATTCAATAGTTAAAATTAATTTAATTTGCAAATTTATAGTTAAAGGTTAATAAAGAAAAATGTTAATAATTATATTGTTAATACATTTTTAATTTTTGAAAATTGTTATTCTAGTCATATTTAATGATTTTCATTAAACTGGCATTTATTTGTTAAGTTAGTTATTAAGAATTATCGCACAGTAAAGTAATTTTTTTTAAAAATATACTTATTGCAATTAAGAAATAATCAAATGTGTCAATACTATTTAACTATTAATTAGAATTTTTTTAATCTGTATTTATTTGACATTTTGCTTGTATATGCAAAACGTGAAAATATGACATAGAATCGCCGCTACAAGATGGCGGACACGCCATTTTGTAGCGGCGGCTATCTTTTATTTGTTATATTCAAAGAAAGAGTAGAAAAGCAATGATCGCTATTATAATACTAAATACACGTGACATTGGCGAAATGATTAGTGCTCAACTGGCACGCTCGAAACGCCATATGATAAGAACCAAACCAAACCAAAATATGGCATATTTTTTTAAATTAATAATAATTATTTTATGTTCTCTAAATAATTTCAAGTTAATAATAAACATTTGATTATGGTTTTAGGACACATATAAAAATATTATTAAAGAGACGCTTACGTTTTTAAAAATAACTATTGAAATAAGAAATCTGTAACATGAATAATCTTTTTTGAATGGAATTTTGTACACATTCCTTTTTTTTAATTCAATAAACGAGAATTATTTATCAATTTCAAATATTTACCATACAATTTTTTTTTTTGAAAAAACTTTTTACATCAGGTTTTTTATCTTTTTTTTTTTAAATAAAAAATATTTTTATATTATCATCTGTAATGTTAAATGACAATCTTTTATTTAGTTATTTTAATATAATTTTTAGATATTTATAAATTAAACACACATTTTTTTGACTAAGAACTGAAATAATGCATTTTCTATTCTATTTTAAATATTATTATAGATTTAATATTGTAAATTTAATTGTTTTAGTAAATTTTAAAAATTGGCTTATAATCCTCTTTGCTTTTTAATATTGGCTTGTTATATTGTGGCGGCGTTAGGTTACGACAGTTGACTTTTAAAGTGGAGAACGGAGTGTCTTGACACTATGTACTTCGCATTTTAGCTTTGAAGCTATTTATCTATATAGTATTTTTTATAAATTAGTTCTTGTATATGTAAATATATAAATATTCTTAGCAGGCGTGAATATGTTGATAAATCAAACAGACATTTTTTTTAAGTTCAATTTTTATCTGTAGTCTCCTTTTTTTTGGCTTTAGTTGGTAGTAGTTCAAATTAAGTAAAAATAAAATAAATCCTATAATGCCCATAGAAATGTGTATGCAAATCGACATATTAATCTATTCACGCCTGCTACTATGATTAAGATATTACTTTAAGATTATCGCAAACTTAACCCCAAAAATATTTAATGTCAATGGAATTGAAGTAGATGTAAGGTAGATTTTTTTTGTTATTTTTTTTTAATAATTTCTATATTATTTGAATATGTATTATATTTGTGAATCACGATCCTAGTGAGTTCTGAACTATTAGTTTTTGTAAATATTCTAAAATTTTCTTATATCTATTGATATCGAGGCTTGCCGTGGCGCAGAGGCAGAAGCGTGCGACTGTAAACGCAACAGATCGTTTGTTCGATTCCCACTGCAGGTAATGAAAATATTAAATATTTATAATAATTAATATTTCATTTATAATGAAATTAATTTTCTTAAGATTTGCGTTTCCCACTTTCCGCCTCATTGGAGTATCGCATGCTGAGTGGCAAAACTCAACGAAGCGCTTTGTCTTACTGTAGTGTGGAAATAACAAGAATTTAAATATTATCATTCCCCCAAGTCGGAATCGAACTCGCAACCAATTACATTTACAATCGGATGCTATCCCACTGCGTAACGATGGTCCTATTAAAATTTATTATATGTATATTTAAGATATCCGATAGTGCACTTATTAATATTGTAAAGCTTACTTCAACATTTGGAACATAGTTCGAGAAATTTCTTATAGGGTGCATTCGGGTAACTCCGAATATCGGGTATTTCTAATATTTATCGTTTTGAGACTTGTGTTCTATTGTAGCAATACAATTGACAGGCAGATAATAATACGAAACCATTCACAAAATAATTATTTTACAAAAAATTTTTTTTAAAAAATCACAGTAATTCTACAATATGGCACTTTACTACAATAATACTCGTATTTCTGCGTCTCGCAATCTTTAAAACTTACTTTGTTTATCAATCCATGCACAAAAAAGTCATCAGTTAGAAAAAACATTCGAGTCTTGTTATATATAGGTAACATAAGAGGGTCAAAAGTAACGTAAATTGTTATAAAAGTAACTAAAGTAACTTCTGGCAACGCTGCTGGCAGGGGAAAGGGTATTAAGGTAGCTGTTAACTGTATGTGACCAGAGCACGAAGTACTGCTGCATACAGCTCGAAACCATAAATATTAGAATTACTTAACCTTTTAATGAACGTTTTTTTAATCAGTTTAGCAGCTTAGGTAAAGCAAACGCAAATTCCAAGAATGGCAATAATCTACCATCCAACGTGACAGATACGGACTTAAAATATTTAGAAAAGTATATTTCTATATTCACCGAGACCCATACGGAGTTGTAATACTTTGAGACATGAAATTACAATGGCCGTGACGTTCCCGTTGCCCGTATATGTGACGGAGGTGTGTATTAAGGGTTTAAGGTAGCCGTTAACTGTATGTGGCCAGAGCACGAAATACTACCGCGTACAGCTCGAAAAGATAAATATTAAAATTACCCGATATCCGGAGTTACCCGAATGAAACTAAATGAAAAAAAAAAAAATTAAATGAAATTTTTAAATAATAAAATAATCATTATTACCACTGCTATTAAATTAAAATTAATCTATTTTTAAATAGTGTTAAGCTTTTAGAATGTTAAAAGTTGCTTACGAGTCTCGAGGTATTATATATTAGTATAAATAATAAAGAAACACAGAGAACGGAGTGTCTTAAGGGAGGATTCTGCTAAGGGAGATTTCTGGGTAAGAATAAATGAGTTTTGCGAACTTTTCAAATTATTTTATTACATATTTAAAACCAAAAAGATCCACGAAAAAAGATTTTTAACATTGTTTTTAGCAAGTCTAAGTGATTTCTCTTTTACACCAACCACCTTTTAAGTTGCAAAGGCGAAAAAAAATATAATTTTTATTTTTTTTTTTATTTTTTCTTGATTCACATAGAAGAGAAATATATGAAGATTACAATGGTATTTAGTTCTTTTTTTTATTTTCATCGAAAATAAAGAGCTGCATCACGCCCGCATTTAAAACGGTAGTTGCACGAATGTGCCAAAAAATCTATTTTTTTAACTAAAAAAAAATTTTTTTGGAAAGTTTAAATATGTTTTTGATCCTCCCAAATCAGAATCCCCCTTAACACTAGTTTCTCTATGTTTTTACTTGTTCTTAATATTATAAAGCAGTTTTATTGAATATTAATAACTTTATGTAAAATTATTTTCCAATTTTTTTTGTTTGAAAGAGAGAGGAGTGATTTATCACTAAAATCTATGTTTTAAGTGTATTTATATTATTATGAAATCCTAACGTTTTTGCTAGCTTAAATATTAGCACAATTGTAAATTTTCTCCTAAACGCACATTATCTAGTTATGGACCAAGTATTTTTACCCGACTGCGCTGCACAAAGGAGGGTAATGTATTAATCTGTCTATGTATGTATGTATGTTTTTAGCTTATTGAAATTTTAAATATAAAAAAAATAAAATCCATACTAATATTATAAATATATAAATATATTTGTTTCTTTCTTTCGCATTGCATTGATGATATTATTTTGTTTTTTTTTTAGAGTGAATATAAGTGATTGGAGTAACTTGTAAAATATTGTATTTTCATTGTATCCGGACACGTGTACGCATTTTGATATTTTTAAAAATATGTAGGTCAAATAAGTATTGCAAAAATTTCCTGCTATGATATATTAAGATGAAATGATTAATAGTAAATTTGAAGACAAAGTCAAATAATTTTATACAAAATATGAAGTGTCTTTATTTCTTCTGCAAAACTTTTTGAACGTCAAATAATTTTTCATGGGTTTACTAAAGTTATTGCCTTAAAAATATCATTGAACGTTACATAAGTAAGTTTTATAAGTGATACTTGATATAATTGTTTACTTTAATTAAAATTTTTCGACTTTTTGACTTTGTGGATTATAAAACACGAAATCATCAACAACCAGGTTTTCCCCTTTCCAACCCATCCTTTCCCCAAAATGTGGTGGTTCCGATAGCGGACTACTATATTATCCCCCCTTCCATCTGTATCCTCTAGATCGGTAACGCATCTAAAACATCTCTGGTGTTGTAGATGTACATGGGCGAAGGTAACCACTTACCATCAGGTGGTCCTTCTGCGCGTTTGCCATCCGTTATCCATAAAAAAAAATCATTTTTTTATGGATAACGGATTTTCTCTTAGGAGAGAAATTTCGAGAAATCCTATCTTAGTGCCCACTACTACACTACACTCCCCAAGGAGCCTACATACCAAATTTCATCTTTCTATGTGCAGTAGTTTCGCCTGTACGTTGTCTATCAGTTACTCAGTAACGGAAGCGTTTTACATATATAGATTTGTATGTATGTATGTATATATTTATTATAACATTGTCATAGTATAGGAATTTTATCTAATTTGTAATCAAATTGTATTAAAGATATTTTTACTACTTAATGATAAGCATTTCGTCTAATAATAGGTGAATTTGTAAAATTTTAACAATTGTTATAGCACTATATTCCAGCTAAATAAATTTGAAATGTCAAACTCGTTTCTATTATTTTGCCTTTTTCAACTATTTTGTTATAAAAGTAATAGATTAAGATCCCATGTATCGCCAGACGTACCTAATGGTATAACAGCTGAAAATTTCTCTGTGAGTGTATCTGACAGAGGTAAGAAGAAAATTAATTTGGGGTGTGGTTGCTTCAGGAGAGAATACATAAATAGTTAAGGTGCATAAAATAGTACCTCAATTACCTCATAGTATAAAGCTCAATTTTTTCATATTTTCTTCGTAATTATATTAGAAATCACGTTACCCATTGCCAGACACTTAGTGTGGTTGCAACCCCCTGCCAGACACCCTTAAACTTTACAAAAAACATATATTGCTTTGGGGACCTATAAGAAGCCATCAAAAGTGTCTGGCTGCGGAGATAACATCTTATTAATTGAGGTACTATTTTATGCACCTAGTAAAGGTCTGTTATCTCCTGAAGCAACCACATCCCAAATTCCTTACTTGCTGATAGTTCTTACCTCTGTCAAATAAACTCAGAGAAATTTTCAGCTTTTATACTATGAGGTATGAGGTAATTCTGGCGGTTCATGGGCTCTTAATCTATAAGCAGGGTAGGCAGATAGAACCTGAGAACCTAGTGTTAAGACACTCCGTTTCCCACTTTCCGCCGAATTGAGGCATTGCGTGCTGAGTGGCGGAACTCAACGCCTCGCTTTACCTTGTTTTAAACCCAGGATATGAAAAATTCCATTTCCTGTAATGGGAATCGAACCCACAACCTGTCGCATTTACAGTCGCACGCTTGTTCCTCTAAGCCACGACAGGCGTTGATTTTTTTTTATTATTTTCATATTATAATTACAATACGTTTTTTGATACTAAATGCTCTCTGCCTACTATCTATATATAAATACGTGAAGCAAAAACTTTGTACCCGTTTTTACGAAAATTACGCGGACGGAGGAGCATGAAACTTGGCACACTTATAGTTTATATAGAAAAGGAGTGCAGAATGATAATATTTTTTTTTAAATAATGCATAAAAAGTATATTAAATTAATAAAATAAATGTTACACACACTACCATGATTTGACATTCATGTTTATACAAAGTATATATATTACTAAAGACAACGCGTTGTTAACGCGTCAACGGGGACACTAGTATAAATAAATAAATAAGCATTTTATATACTGTATAAAATATATTAAAAAAACATTACAAAATATCATATATTAAACCATAATTGGTATATTATAACAAATTAGAATGTAAATATTTACATGAAACTTAAGGAATCCTAACTAAAATATTAAATAATTAAGAGTAATAAATATAGTTTGAAACATAATCATTGCCCCGAGTGGGAATCGAACCCACAGCCACTCGCGCTTACAGTTTACTTGTGAACACTCAAATTAGTATCCACATCAGGCGTGAATAAGTTGATAAATCGAAATTTCATACATTTTTTAGTTAAAATTTTATATGTAAATTCTGTTTTTAGATTACTTATATATTTTTTGACCTGACATTATTTCATTCCCTTGGAATTTATTCACCCTATAACCTATTACTATATTAATATTAAAAAAAAAAAAAAAAACATCCAAAATATACTTATCAACCTATTCACGACTCGCAATAATAACTTATAATAAATAAATAATAATATCACTGATTCGAACTTATTAAATTAATTTCATCACAATAATATTCGATCTTAACAAATAAAATACGTATTTTAGTTTCAGTTGTATACACATACAAAGGCATTATGGCATCAGAGCGTCATACCACTTGCCGTGACGGCAAATTAGCTAAATTTTTGTTTGGTTGGTAGGAGGTTCGTCCTCCGTCTGGCTCGCGACCACTATCATGTCAAAGACGAACCGCCAAATATCTTATGATGTGTTCCGGTTCGATGGCATGTAAGCCAGGTTTTCCCCTTTCCCACCCATTCTTTCCCAAAAATGTGGTGGCTCCGATAGCGGACTACTACATTATCCTCCCCTTCCGTCTCTATCCTCTAGGTTGGCAACGCATACAACATCTCTGGTGTTGTAGATGTTCACGGGCGAAGGTAACCACTTACCATCAGGTGGTCCTTCTGCTCGTTTGCCATCCGTTATCCATAAAAAAAAAAAAAAAATCAGAGCGTCATACCACTTGCCGTGACGGCAAATTAGCTAAATTCACTTATTGTAAACTGGGAACGAAATGCTCGCTCCAGTCTGTTTCAAAGGTATCATTGCCATTAATAAAGAATTGTAAACAATTGTCGAATATAAAAAAAAAATAGTCCCGCTTTGTTTCTTGCGCCGGTTCTTCTCAGGTCTGAGGCATTAAATTTAGTGAACCGGTGGTAAATTATTTGACGTTCAAAAAATGAAGCTTGTAACTTACTTACTTTGATAAAATTATTTGACTTTGACTTTGTATTTAAAAATGACACTTAATCACTATTACTTGAGCTATAGTCATAATCTTGACTTTCCATCTGTTCTATTCCACTATGTTCCTTTGCAAGATCGATAGGAATTAAACTCTTCGTATTTATAGGTGAAGTATTAGGACATCCCACATCTGAAACAAAAAATATATATTTTTTTTAACTTCACGCTGTATCCCGCATATAGCAGGGTAGGCAGAGGGAACCAGAGAACCTAGTGTTAAGACACTCCATTCTCTTTCAACAATTCCGTTCCCCACTTTCCGCCGAATTGAGGCAATACGTGTTGAGTGGCGGAACTCAACGCCGCGCTTTGCTTTGTTACCAAACCCAAGAAATGAAAATACTAAATTTAACATTTCCTGGAGTGGGAATCGAACCCACAACCTGTCGCGTTGACAGTCGCACTCTTGCGCCACGACAGGTGTAATATAATAATATAATTAAAATTCGGCTAGGCTTAGCTTCACTAGGAAAATATTGGGCATAAAATTGTAAAAAAACAAGCACTGACATCTTATAAGTTTTCGCCAAAATTTTAGAATGAAATTCCGAAATACCTTGACATCCTATACCGATTTCCCTAAATATATTGGCTTCCCTAAAAATTACCGCTATCGAAACCACCACATTCTGGAGAAAGAATGGATGGGAATAGGGAAAACCTGGTTTACATGTCATCGAACCGGAACACATAATTAGATATTTTGCGGTTCGTCTTTGACATGATAGTGGTCGGTCGCCAGACGGAGGACGAACCTCTTACCACCAAACTACTGGGATACCCGCCTCTTACGGGACGCTACCCAGCGGCGGAGGGGAATTGTATTCTAACCCCGTCCCCTCACAGGGAAAAAGCTGTAATAAAAAATATACATATATTTAATACACTCACATGGACATCGTGCTTTGCTCTTCGTCCGTATATATTCAGATATACTGATCATGTCGTACACGTGGCCACAAAATTTGTTCTTCACCGGCATTTTTATCGGTTGTTTCGTTATGGGGTCAAGAATCTTAAACAAAACATATAATATGATGACCTTTTTCCAACAATGAGTATTCACAAACTGTTTCATTTCTGTTCTTTTTTATTACAGAAAATGAAAATACTTCATTTTCTAGAGTGAGATCGAACCCACAACCTGTCGGGTTTACAGTCGCACGCTTGTGCCTTTGCGCCACGACATGCGAAACTGATTTATATTATAAAACATTAGATACAATAACGCAAAATAAATATCGCACATCCGCTAAAATAGTGTCATATCTGATAAGTAAAAAAAAAAAACAATCTACACGCCTGTCGTGGCGCAGTGACATAAGCGTGCGACGAAGCGTGTAAACGCAACAGGTTGTGGGTTCGATTCCCACTCCAAGAAATAAAGTTTAGTATTTTCATTTCCTGGGTTTTGCCTTGGTAACAAGGCAAAGCGCGGCATATCCCGCATATAGCAGGGTAGGCAGAGGGAACCTAGTGTTAAGATACTCCGTTCCCCACTTTCCGCCGAATTGAGGCATTGCGTGCTGAGTGGCGGAACTCACGCCGCACTTTGCCTTGTTACCAAGCCCAAGTAATTAAAAATGCCATTTTTTGGAGTGGGAAGTCGAACCCACAACCTGTCGCGTTTACAGTCGCACGCTTGCGCCTCTGCACCACGACAGGCGTCAATAATTAATACAAAGCTTCATAAATGTTCATTTCTCCTGTAAAGTGATGCTGAGTAGCTGATGTCAATGGCCCAAATTGTTTAAAGTGTAAGGATTAAATCAATTAATAAATAACATTTTTAGAAAATGGCTTCCAAGATGCGGGTTCGAATCCCGCTCCATTCAAATTTTTATACGGTCTTTTAAATTGTATTTTGTTTCCTAAGTGTATGATTAACATTTTAAAAACTATCAAAAATATTTAACAAATAGCATTCTCTCTTGCCAAACGATTATTTCTTAGAAACAGTCTTTGGGTAGCAGAAATTTGTAAAAATCACTCTATAGAGATGCTAACAATACAAATTAGTTGTAACAAGCATATAAGAATTTAGATGAAGCTGGATATAGAACGCAAGGCTTAGTGGTCAGAGCGCGTGGACAGTTTCCACGAGGCACAGGTTCGAGTTACACTTTGTTCATAATATGTATAAATAAGCTTTAGCTTGTAATATTATAAAAACTTACAGAAGTAGTATCTGCTTGTGTGATTTCTATTTCAGAGTCTTGAGATAATGGTACTGTAATAAAAATAAGACATTAGTACATTTTTTTTTAAACCACACGCTGTAACCCGCATATAGCAGGGTAGGCAGAGGGAACCTAGTCTTAAGACACTCCGTTCCCCACTTTCCACCAAATTGAGGCATTGCGTGCTGAATGGGTAACTCAATGCTGCGCTTTGCCTTGTTACCAAACACAGGAAATGAAAAAATCCATTTCCTGGAGTAGGAATCGTCCTCAACCGTCATGTTTACAGTAGCATGCTTGTGCCTCTATGCCACAACAGGTATTTAGCATTACTAATATAAAATGATGGCATTGATTTGGTGAGGTAATTGTGTGCACAATTGGACAGTGTCTAATTGCAGAGAAAATTAGTGGTGGGTTTGATTCCCACACAGAGTAATGATTATGTCTAAATTAATGTCATTTCTCTGCTCTGGTATGACAAAATGGATTTTGTCAAAATTTGAGATTGCATGAGCAATATCTCAAATTTGAGTGGAAAGCAGTCAACGGTGTTTAACACTAAGTTTTCTCTGATTAGCCTGCTGTGCGGGATAATGCTGTTTTTTTAACATGAAGCTTTTTTTTATAACAATTGGAATATAAATTATTTATAAAGTAAACAAAAGACATTTAAAATTATTTTTTGACATCCTTGTTATTTTGACATAGTCAAATATAGTCAGTATACAATTTTTTAAAACAAATTGTATAGAAAATCATTATAAAAAAGTTATAGGGTTTGCATACATAAATAAAAAGAATTACTTAAAGGTGAGTTACAGAATGAGGGATTTGCCACTGGATTTGTCACTAACACAACAAGGATGCAGTAAAAATTAACAACTGTGCTGTATTAATTATTAACATAATTGTAATTTATAAAATGTAACACTTACAACTAGATCGATCACTTTTAGTCTTATCCATAAAACTTTTCATATATGTATGTTTCGTATAAGTCAATTTCTTGCTCAATTTTGAAAGTTGCGCCTCGAAATCTTCATAATTGCAAATTTCTTCAGATTGCTGCTGTTTGAATATTCAATTATTAATTATTAAGAGTATTAAACAACATAATGAAAGGCATTTTGTTACAGATTTTTGTAACCTACCTTTATAAAATGTATAAGTTTATCCGAGTTTGGCAACTGATCCAGATAACAGTAGCTTTGTACGTATGTTTTTAGTTTTTGAATTTCATTATTTTTGTCCTCTTCGTCGTCTAAATATTTCATCACATAATCGGCGCTTTTGTGGATACTTTTAATACACTGTTCTCGTAAATCTGCAAGTTCTTCCTCCATTTTTTATCGTTAAATACAAGGAAAAATGTGATTTTTAATTATTTATATATAATAAGTAATATAAATGCAATTATAAAGTTTATTTCTGATATACACTGAAATTATATTTAAAGTTCTAATAAGTTTTCAAGTAAGTTTAGGTATCACTTCTTTAATTACTTTAATAAGGGCTTTTGACGGTTTTAGACTTTTAGATTTCAAAGGCATTTTGACAATAGCAAATTCAAATATAGATTATAATTTTTTATTTGCTTAGAAATTTTCTTACGCCACAGATAACAAATAATGAAACAAAATGATATAACGAGCGCAATAAAATTTTAAATAAAACAATTTTACTATTTATTATTTTATTTTATATGTAAATTATTGCCCTAATTAATTTTCATAGTATACTATTTTATCATATTGTTGTTTTTATCAAACTCATACATATGCTCGAATTTTAATTTACTTGTATCTTCAAATAATATTATTGAACAGAAAAACAACCATCTAAGAAAGAATAATTAGTACTATCACAGTAAATTTAGACAATACAGAAGAGTAAAATAAAAAAAAGAACTTATTGAGATCTTCAGATTAAAAAAAATAAAACGACAATACACGATACAGAGAATCCTCAGTGATTTTTGTCTTAACATACTTAATATAAACAATATAAGTATATTGTTTATATTAAATATGTAAATAAAACTATTGCCGTATTTAAAAAAATAAATATAAATTTATTTAATACAGTTCTAAAATTTTTATAGCAGTGTAAATTGTAACTTAAGCCCATAATTTAACTAAGTTTTTTTGGTGACTTCAATAGCATTTTTTTTCTTGCAATCTTGAAATGAAGAGAACCTTTAAATGTCGTTTCAGTGTTAAGCTGGGTCCCCACTAAAACTGACGACAACAAATAAGATTTTTGCCAACTTTTGTTTGGTGAGACTCAGCTTCACCTAGCTTCATATCATTTGAAAATTGAAATTCACATATAATGTAAAACGAAAGAGGGTTACCATAAAAATACAACAATTGCAATAAAAATATCTTTATTTCAACTAAATATAAACGAAATCCTATACATTTGGAATAAATAAATCAATACAATTATAAATATAATCATGAAATAATAATATATATAAATATTTACCTATTTTTTAATACACTAATAGATAAAAAGGGACATGAAATTTTAATTACTTATTTTCATAGCTTCACGGTTCATACTACATATAAGGGTAGACGAGTGAACCTAGTGTCAAGACTCTCCGTTCTCCTCTTTGTCTTACCAAAGCAAATAAATGAAAACAATTTTAATATATACATTTCAAAATCAAAAATCTAAATATTCTTTACCCAAGTAGGCTATTACAAGCACTTTCGAATCGTCAATTTACAAAGGTGTCAGTCGTGTCAGTCCTAACGGAAGCTTTCACCGGCTCGGAAGGCAGTTCTGCTGAGAAGAGCTGGCAAGAAACTCAACAGTTGCTCTTTTCAAATAATTTTTTTACAATAAATATACATATATGATGAGCCTCCTGGGTGAGCGTCAAGAGCATTTAATTCCACACATTGACATCATTATAGTTTTCATTGAATGGGAATCGAACTCACTACTACAAAATTTAAACCATTTATCTCTTTATGTAAACAATTAAGTTATAACATTCTTAATTAGCTACATTTAAATTCTTTGTCTTATGTTACTTAACTTAGAACTAAAATATAAAAATTCAAAATATTTTAATGAATATATTTTATTATCCAACTAAAATATTGTTATATAATTACTTATATATTGTAAAAACATAAATAGACGCCATCGTGACGTAATGGAAGATTGTGGGTTCGATTCCCACTCTACTTAAATTATTTTCTTTTCACCACACTGCAAACAAAGCGCGGCGTTAACCGCCACTCAATATCAATATCTCCAGTTTAAACCATCAGTGGCGAGGGATAAAAATTTTAAAAAGGTAAGCCGGTAGATTTAGAGATACCGGTATATATTTAGGGAAGTTGGTATAAGATATTAAGCTATTTAACAACTTTAATAAAGTTGAAATAAAAAACAATTGAAATTTAATACAAATATGTAGTAGTAAACGCCTGTCGTGACGCAGAGGCACAAGCGTGCAAGCGCGACAGGTTGTGGGTTCGATTCCCAATCCCGAAAATGGAATTTTTCATTTCCTGGGCTTGGTAACATGGCAAAGCGCGGCGTTGAGTTCCCCCCTCAGCACGCAATGCCTCAATCTGGCGGAAAGTGGGGAACGGATTTGTTGAAAGAGAATGGAGTGTCTTAACACTAGGTTCTCAGATTCCCTATGCCTACCCTGCTATATGCGGGATACAGTGTGAAGTTCAAAAAAAAAGTAGTTTTAAACGCTTTATACAGTAACCCCAACATGTCCCAAAGCGGCAGAGAGTTGCTTCAACTGTGCGCGGAGAGTGGAGGGTGGGATATCTCTTCTCGCTGCGATCACTTTGAACGCGTTGAGATACTCCAACTCTGAGAACTGCGGCCCTTTCTCTTTCACCGATGCTATTATTTCCTGAAAAAAAAAAAAATAATTTATTTCTGTTAACCGACATCAAAAAAGAAAGTATGCAATTTCACTGCATTATTAGTTTATGTTTAAACGTCTATTTTTTTTAGATGATTCTTTTTGTATAGATATGTTGATATATTGATTTTATAAATTATTACAAATAGAAAACTATGGTCACTTTTTTAAATTTTTTCAGGCTTTACTTTTTATAAATTAATAATTGTATTAGTATTCTTTCATATATAAATATAAAAAAAATGATATACCTCAGGCGTACACGCCAATAAATGTAAATATGCGTGTGCGCCGTGCAACCCGTCATGGGGGAGTGACAATGCTGCTAAACAGTGACGTAGTGCCGCCAGGCGGGCCGCCTCCGCACCCCCAGCACCTCCAACACCCCCAACACCTCCAACACCTCCAGCACTCTGCCAGCGCCACACTACCGCTGACGACATCATCTCACCGATACCGCACATTATGTACTGGAATATTTAATTACGATGTTAAATTATTTGACAAGAAAATAATAATTTACACATAATTTAAGAAACAAAGAAAATTAAGGAAACAAACATATAATAAAAAATTGTGCCATTCAATTTATTTATTACCTCGTTAAGGTACTATATATATTTTTTTTTTTTTTATACAATTACAGCAGATTATTGCTGTTTATAATTCTTTATTCTCTAACAGCTGTACATGTTTTGGTTTTGAATATGACTAAAGTTAAACAAGCTGAAATTTTCTTTAATATCCGATAATTGCGATTTGAAAATTATTTAAGAGAAATAAATTCTCACAATCAAAAATATATGTAAACTAATTGGACACTAAAACGTTGTTGCCATTTCTAAAAAACTGGTCATTTCTGAAAAAAGTAAAAACTTTACTTGACACAAAAACACAGTAAGCCTTATTAACTTTCCATCAACTGCCATAGCCAAATTAAAAAAAAAGAAACGAAACGTTTAAAAAATCTCCAAAAAAACGCCATATATGGGCAAAACTGAAAAAAGAAATGAGAAGCCCATGTGTGCGTGCGCTAAACACCGCAATAAAATAACAGATACCTTTTGATTTACTACTTTATTTTAATTATTACTAATTTATTTTAATATTCGATAATTGCGATAAGGCTTTAATATCCGATCTAGGATTTAGCTTGTATATCAGATATCAGATCCTTAACCACCAGTGCAAAATAAGTATATTAATTTAACACGTATAATGCATTTTGAATGGAAAATGGTATCTTTGAAAATAGTTTCTTTTTGCTTATCCTACTTTCCGGTAAAAGAAAACGAGAAACTACAGAAAACATTCCAATTCATATATGTAATAAAATTATTTTCTAGTAAATCTATGATACAATAGAACAGATATAAAAGCGAATGACCGTGGGTTCGATTCCCACTCTATAGAAATAATTATATTCAAATTATTTATATTTTTACAAAACCACAATACTATATATTGCTCTAAGGCAAGAAACGGTCTACACACGCGTCACGCCACTTAACGCCATGACCTCTACACATCGCCTGACGTCACCTGCCTTGTGCCGTGACGTGACATGATGTGCTGCCATCGATAAATAATATATATATATATATATATATATATATATATATATATATATATATATATATATATATATATATATATATATATATATATATAACTCTGCTCTGCCTGCTGCTATATGAAATGACATGACGTGATGGCCGCGTACCATGACATTGTTATGACGTGCCGTAACATGACGTGACATGACGTGACATGATGACGGCCAATGACGTATTGACGTGACGTGACGTGATGACGTGAGCGTGACGTGACATGACGCGGCGTGACGTGACGTGACGTGACGTGACAGTGACGTGAGCGTGACGTGATGACGTGACGTGACGTGACGTGACAATGACGTGACGTGACGTGACATGACGTGACATGACGTGACGTGAGGTACCTGTCGCGCGTGCTGCGCGAGCAGCGCGGCGGCGCGCTCGTGGAAGGCGAGCAGGCGGTGCGCGAGGCGGGACGCGCCGCCCGCCTCCTCGCCGTCACCGCGCTCCTCTTGTCCGAGGTAGTGGAAGCATTCTATACGCATCTGTGGACGAAAAGGATTATAACAATTATAACTCCTGTCGTGGCGCAGAGACAAGCGTGCGACTGTAAACGCGACAGGTTGTAGGTTCGATTCCCACTCCAGGAAATGGAAAATTTAGTATTTTCATTTCTTGGGTTTGGTAACAAGGTAAAGCGCGGCGTTGAGTTCCGCCACTCAACACGCAATGCCTAAATTCGGCGGAAAGTGTGGAACGGAATTGTTGAAAGAGAATGGAGTGTTTTAACACTAGATTCTCAGATTCCCTCTGCCTACCGTGCTATATGCGGGTTACAGCATGAAGTTTAAAAAAAAATCAATTATGTAACGTATGTTAGGAAAAATATTAATAATTTTACCAAAATTGGCGATGTGCATAGTATTAATACAAGAAATAGGCTTAAACTTGTCGCGCCTGTAACTCAACTGCATCGAGTCCGTAATTCTTTTATGGGACAATGTGTACGCTTTTACAATAGGATCCCAGAAAACGTCCAAAAATTTTCTATATCGCAATTTAAAAAAGTTATTGATTTATGATTAATTAATGATTTTATAAAGACAACACGACTTGGGAATGGAATGCTCGCTCCAGTCTATTTCAAAGGTATCATTGTCACTAATAAATAATTATGAAGTATTGACTGAGGAAAAAAGAAAGTCCCGCTTAGTTTCTTGCGCCGGTTCTTCTCAGGTCTGAGGCATTAAATTTAGTGAACCGGTGGTAAATTATTTGACGTAAAAAAAATGAAGCATGTAACTTCTTACTTTGAATAAAGTTATTTGAATATATTATTACTGGAGGCCATACTGACGCGTAAATAACGCGTCGTCTTAGAGACACGAGTGTTGTTTTGTGGGTAAAAGTATTAATAATTACTAGAGGCTCCGCTGACGCGTAAACTAGGTGTTGCCATGGCAACGTGTGTGTTGTATAATATGAAAGTGTATGTCAAGTGCGTGGTAGTGTTTATTTTTAACATTTATTATAGTATTATTTATGCATTATTGTGAAAAAAATATAACCATTATGTATTGTGTCATATTATCACGTATATAATTACATATTAATATGTTATATAGATAATATTCTTTATTGTACACCCATAATCATTACAAAAAAAAAAACGAAAACAACAAAATAATTAAATTGTACAAAAAACCTCATTACTAAAATAACTTATCTTCTACTACTACCTCGAAAAAAATAATTATAAAAAGTAAATGAAAGAAAACTACATACATACATACATCATCCGTTCCGTTACATGTTAAAATCATATATTACCTCCAAATGTAAGAACAGCAAACACTTGTGAGCAATTTCATCAAATATGGCGGCGGCCGCTGCTATATCATTATGGAATTTCTCCGGCAGCTTCAACCCTCCGCCGGATGGCGATGGAGAGGTCACTGTAGCGGGAATCGTCTTTATATTTGCGCTTAACCAATTCTAGAAAAAAAAGCATAAAAATATACAAGCCATCATGGCACAGTGGCAGTGATGATTATTAGTTCGATTCCATTTAGGGTATGAATATATATAGAAAAACAGCTTTATGTTTTCTCCTGCATAGCAGAAAGAATGCTTGGCGATGAGTGGCGAAACTCAACGCAAATATAATAAATATATATTAACGCCTGTCGTGGCGCAGAGGCACAAGCGTGCGACTGTAAACACGACAGGTTGTGGGTTCGATTCCCGCTCCAGGAAATTTTCATTTCCTCTTTCTGGTTCTCAGGTTCCCTCTGTCTATCTGTCTACCCTGCTATATGCGGGATACAGCGTGAAGAAATATAAATATAAATATATATATATATATATATATATATATATATATATATATATATATTATATCATCCCTACTAGGGGGTGGAATTAAGATATATTTTTTTAAATATTCTTAATTTCGTGTGGAAATCATAGAAACACTCCTTTCTCTATTTAACTCTAGATTCTCTATAACTACTTTGCTTAAAATTAAATAATTAAGCAAAAGTGAGATAAACGTTGCTATGGTTACGCGTATTTTACGCATGAACTGGTACTATTTTTACTATTAAGTAATAATAAGCTCACCATGCTTTCACATAACAATGCGAGGTCCACAAGTGTGTTGATGTCAGCTACTATTTCTCGCTTGGACACTTCCCCATCACCAAGACTAGTGCCCAAAGTCTCCGCTTCACGTTCATACGATTGTTTTAATTCCTGATGAAGTAAATTATATTAAAGTTAAATTCTATTATTTATATTAAACAATGCTTAAAGTAATTTTAATTTTATATTTTTATACTTTATAAAATAGTTTAGAATTTTTTATATATGGCATGGCATTTTGTTCATAACTTTATATATATATTTCAAATAGAGATTGTGTTTGAATTATGGATGTCCTTACATTAACATTTTCTTTGGCGTTGAGCTCCGCCACTCAACACGCAATGCCTTAATTTGGCGGAAAGTGGGGAACGGAAATGTTGAAAGAGAATAGTGTCTTTACACTGGGTTCTTTGGTTTTACTCACCCGCTATATGCGGATACAGCGTGAAGTTAAAAATTGTGTTATCTTATCAGAGCGGAGAAATCAAAATAATACAATTACAATATTTTTTCCGAAAGGAATCGAATTTACAACCAATCACTATTACCGTCATACATCCCACTACACCTTTAAAAAATCACTAACAAACTCAAAAACTCCTTGAAAGCACATACAATAAAACCAGCACATTACCCGTGGCGAGAAAACAGCAAAGCTCTACCGCAGCGCGGTAGTTAGGCAGCGTCTGCAAGAACCGCACGATGTCGTCGTCGGCGAGCCACCGTGGCGCGCGCGGGCGGCGCCGGCGCCAGGCGGCGAGCGCCGCGCGCCGCCGCCGCCGGCGCGCCCAGCGTTGCGCACACGGCGCGCAACGCCGCCGCGCCGCCGCACGCGCCGCAACGCCGCGCCGACACCGCGCCGTGCTGCACCGCCGACCACGCTTCTACGCAGCACGCGAATATTGCACGACCGCCGCTGTAAACAGTTCTTACATGTTTTTTTTTGTACATGTTAAATGTGTTCGAAGAACAAAATGGCTGTTTTTACATAAATACATACATACATACATAGCTTCACGCCGTATCCCGCATGTAGCTGAGTAGATAGGGGAAACCTGAGAACCATAGTGTTAAGACACTGCGTTCCCCATTTTCCGCCGAATTGAGGCATTGCGTGCTGATTGGCGGAACTCAACGCCGCACTTTGCCTTGTTACCAAACCCAGGAAATGAAAATTTCCTGAGTGAAAAGACTAACATTTCCTAGAGTGGATATTTTTAAAATATATGATAATCGTTTTTATAGTAAGTAGTTAAATATTTTGTTGTACATGTTAAATGTGTTTGAAGAAAATATGGTTGTTTATTTAATAATTTATATTAATTATATATAAAAAATATCTTCTATCTTTTAAGTAATAACTTTTGTAATAATCTTATTTTATGATGTCTTTAGCAATAGGCAATACTTTTTTCAACTTTGACAGTTGAAAAATTATTTTATGAAAAATGTCACTTATATTAATTTTTTTTTTTTTTAAATTCACGTTGTGTATACAGGGTAATTAAAATGTATTTTTTATATAACAATATAGTTAAAAAAATTCAACAACTCAAGACATTCCAAAATACACTTTGGTTTAGCAACACTCAAAGCACTTCATCTTATCAGAACAAACAAATAAAAGTGATCAAAACAGAATCAACCCCCAAACGAAAATCAAATACACAACCATCAACATTTACAATAAACTCTAAAATATGCTCCCCCTCCCCCCTCACCTGCGGTCGGCGGGCACTACTCGCTCCCTCCAGGCGGCGGGGGCCCTCACCGCCGCCTCTATACGTGTACGGGCTTCCTGCGCTAGACGCTCGCTCTCCCCCCAACGCACGTAATCCGATACAAATGCTCGTAAGGAGCACTCCCCTCTAAAATGAAATAAATAATAATTATTATCATTTTTTCAATACATCATGTATATAGCGAAAACTGTATTATTATATTAGTATGTAAAGGAAAATCTTCGAGTGTCTTTTTAAGAAAACTATACGACCGAAAGAACATGAAAATTGGCAAATATTTCATAATAATTAATTAGAAATACATTAATAATCATCAATCGACCATGAATCAGTGTTAAGACACTCACCCCGGTCTCTCCAAACACGCACATAGCGCGTGCAAGGCGGGCAACACGGCGTGCAACAGCGCGGGCCGCGGCGTGCACACTAGCGGGTAACGGTGACGACGTGACGTCACACCACCACCCACTGACGGCGGAGTTGACGCTGAAATAGTTATTAGTGTGAAAGAGACAGAAAATGCAGAAATAGGGAGGGCGAGCGAGAAAAAATATGTCCATTTCCAGCTGAAAGCGGAACTGACGTTGAAACCGCTTGGTGTGAAAGAGATAACATATAAACGAAAGGGATTACCGTTCATAAATTTACAAAACTGCTAAAAATTTTACAGAACAAAAATTATCAAAAGAAGAGAATATAAATAACTAAATCTAAGTTACACGATATGAACAAACAATAAGGAGTAAGCGAGACAACTAACGTGTCAGTTTAAACAGCTTGTCCCGTCGCCGTTGCGGGCGCCGCTTCGCGAAGTAGTCCGCGAGACGCAGGTCGGGCGCCACGTCGGCGGACGCGCGCTGCGCCGCCAGGCTCACACTCTCTATTTCTAGGTACTCCGTTAGTAGCAACTGCATCTGTGTGGACCACAGAGAAGAGAATAAAATACAATCACCAGAGAGAAGAGAAAAAATTTACTATATATTAATACGCGAAGCAAAACCTTTAAACTCCAAAAGATAAAAAGTTGATGTTGATGGAACGAAATGTTATGTTCGACTTCTTTAAAGTCCCCTTTATTATATAGTTTGAAATAATTATTGTAGAATGAGCTAATGATTTCTAATATAATAATTAAATTTTAACAAAAGATGACTAACTTCAAAGATACACAATAAAATATAATTATTACGAATAGCTCAAAAACTACTTGTCAGATCGTAACTAGATATAAATAGGACCACATTAGAAGAACTAGCTATAATATAGAAATAGAATCATCAATATTAGTTCATCCAATAAAAAGTTATGTGATGACATACATAAAAGAATTCAGTTAAGTTGAGAATCTCTTCTTTTTTTGAACTTATATAAATACGTGAAGAAAAAACTTTGTACCCCTTTTTACGAAAATTACGCGGACGGAAGAGAATGAAAGCGAAGGAGTGCTGAATAATAATATCTTTTTAAAATAACGCATAAAAATATATTACATTAATCAATTATGTTACACAGACTACCGTGATTTGACGTCCATGTTTATATAAAGTGACATACACTAAGCAACGCGTTGTTAACGCGGCAATGGCAACACTAGTAATAATAAAAACATCTTTATAGCAAATAATAAAAAAATATTACAAATAACATAAACGTTAGATAGGAGCAAAGGCAACATTATCACTAAAAGTGTGGTTTTAATTCTAACTGTAGGAATTGAATAAATTAGATATTTATAATAATTAATATTTAGTATTTTCATTTCATGCTCTGGTAATAAGGCATAGCGCGACGTTGAGTTCCACCACCCTTCACGTAATGCCTCAATTTGGCAAACGAGTGGGAATTTTTTTTACTTTTTTTTTTTAAATTCACGCTGTATCCCGCATGTAGCGGGGTAGGCAGAGGGGACCAGGTTGTGGGTTCGATTCCCACTGAAAATGTAAAATTTAGTATTTTCATTTCTTGGGTTTGGTAACAAGGCAAAGCGCGGCGTTGAGTTCCGCCACTCAACACGCAATACCTCAATTCGGCGAAAAGTGGGGAACGGAATTGTTGAAAGAGAATGGAGTGTCTTAACACTCAGGTTCTCAGGTTCCCTCTGCCTACCCCGCTATATGCGGGATACAGCGTGAAACTAAAAAACAACAGCTTCACACTTTTACTCATAACAGGATAGTCAGAGAACCTAGTGTTAAGACACTCCGTTTGCCGATTTCATTACTCTAGTTTTAACAAACATAGAAACTGTAAAAAAATGAAACAAATACTAATACTAAAAATAATACATACAACTTGCTGTACAGCGCTCCAGTAGTGTTGTTCAGTGTGAAGACAATTTTCTGATATACGATGCTTTTGTAACGCAGCCCTCCATAATTGTAACAATCTGTAGGAAAAAATAATAAAAAAAAAAAATTATTATTCAATAAAATTTTGAATAATCGATTATCTTGACGTGTATAGTACTCGTTGCCATAGCAACGTGTATGCAACTATATACAAAAATGTTTAACATAAACACTTCAACAACAAAAAAAACGTATAAATGTGTTTCGTATTATCCTCTCTCTTCTACAATGTATTGATTTATCATAACCCACCGTCAACATTATTTCGTTAAAAAGTGGTCCCAAGTTCTAATACTACATCTATATAAAATATAATTGTGCCAAATTAAATATTTCTCCATCCGTGTAATTTTCATAAAAGGGACACAAAGTTCTTCTTTGTGATAAGACAAATCGAACGTTGAGTTCCACCACTTACACACAATGATAGTGGACTCGATAGTGGAAAACGGAGTGTTTTCGCACTAGGTTCTTTTTAACTACCGTGAGACTGCAAATGTCTTGCAGACAGAAAATGTCTTTTTATCATGATACATACATACACACACATACATAGCTTCACGCTGTATACCGCATATAGCTGGGTAGGCAGAGGGTACCTAGTATTTTAAACACTAAGTTCCCCACTTTCCGCCGAATTGAAGCATTGCGTGCTGAGTGGCGGAACTCAACACCGCGCTTTGTCTTGTTAGCAAACCCAGGAAATTAAAAATTCCATTTTCTGGAGTGGGAATCGTACCCACAACCTGTCGCGTTTACAGTCGCACGCTTGTGTCTCTGCGCCACGGCAGGCGTTTATCACAATAATTACCTTTTATTCCTCATCCCACACGCTTTGAACTCCTCAGCGAGACAGTTAACAAGTCTCGCCAGTGGTCTGCCAGACTCTTCATTATTTTCAACTATTTCCGTATATTCTTCGTTTTCCTCTCCATCCACTTCAATGTCTACATCGTTTATGATACGACGGGACACTATTTCGATTACGTCTAGAAGTTCATTTTGTATTTGGACTTTGAATTTCTGTAACAAATATTTATTTTCTGTGGTAGTTCTGGGTTCCAATTTTATATAAAAAATAACACTTATATTATATTATTGTAACGCCTGTCGTAGCGCAGAGGCACAAGCGTGCGACTGTAAACGCGACAGGTTGTGGATTGGATTCCCACTCCAGGAATTAGAATTTTTCATTTCCTGGGTTTGGTAACAAGGCAAAATCAATTCACTCTCAATTCGGAGGAAAGTGAGGAACGGAGTGTCTTAACACTTGGTTCCCTCTGCCTACTCTGCTATACGCAGGATACAGCGTGAAGCTATGTATGTATGTCCTTATATTATCTATTTAGGTTATTAAATATAGTCAAAGTCGGGACTTAACTTGGAAACAAAATGGGCAATTAAAACATTGAATATAATTTTAAATGAAAATCTTGTTTCAAAATATTTAGAATAAAATATACAGGGTTAATTTAATGAAAGACAGAAAATACATTACACGGTATCTATTTCATTCTAGTTTACAAAGTATAAAAAATAAAATAAATAAAAATTACATACCGGGCGACTTTCTAGAAGTCAACGGGCAACTTTCCTGAAATTTCACACACACACACACACACACACATACATACACTTAATTAATTATTATCATTTTCCTCTAACAACAACGTACGTTGGGTTCCGCAACTCACCACAAAATAGACAAACTTTTGTACACTTAATGCTTTATATAAAAAAATAAAAATAATAAAAAACGACATACCTCAGTAGCCTCCTTCAACTGTTCCAAAACACCTAACGCCTCTAAAGATATCATGACCGTCGTCTCAAACGTTTTGTCGTCCTCCGAGAGGGAGGCCTCAAACTCAGGTGTAA
>JAKGSA010001542.1:0-50024 GCA_033558755.1 Philaethria dido | reverse complement strand
TCCTCTAGGTTGGCAACGCATCTACAACGCCTTTGGTGTTGTAGATGCGTTGCCAACCTAGAGGATACAAATGGAAGGGGAGGACAATGTAGTAGTCCGCTATCGGAACCACTACATTTTAGGGAAAGGATGGGTGGGAAAGGGGAAAACCTGGCTTACATGCCATCGAACCGGAACACATCATTAGATATTTGGCGGTTCGTCTTTGACATGATAGTGGTCGCGAGCCAGACGGAGGACGAACCTCCTACCACCAAACCAAACAAAAAGGCTTATATAATATCTCCTGCATATATGTATAGGAGAGTTAATTGATTCATTAACTGAATCGGTAACTGCAGAAACAACGTAAGTCACAAAAAATGCAAATATTCTTAATCGATTTCAACTAACTTAGAAAGGCAAGATGCGTGTTGACTAGAGAAACCACCAAAATTTAAAAATCGTGACTTACGTTGTAAAGTGCGGTGTTGAGTTCCGCGTCAATTCGTCGGAAAGTGGGGAACAGAATTGTTGTAAGAGAACGGAGTGTCTTAACACTTGGTTCTCAGGTTCCCTCTGCCTAATCTGCTATATGCGGGATACAGCGTGAAGTTAAAAAAAAACTTACGTTGTTTCTGCACTCACCGATTTAATTACTAGAGTGTTTGGCTCAAATACTGGTACACTTTTTTTCAGCTTCCAGCTTTTTTTTGTATAACAGGTTAGTTAGAGACACTCCGTTCTCCACTTTCCGCCGATATTGCGTGTGGATTGGCTGAATTTAACACTGCGCTTTATCTTATTGGAAAATTAAAATTATTTTAACATAAAAGTTCTCGAGTCATCGAGTGTGTTTCGAACGCACAAGCACTCGTGGCACAATCAGGTACTATCCCACTGCGCCATGATGCCTCAAATATACATCGGGGTAAGATTAAGTAGGAAATCACTATACTCTCTTCATTTTTGTGGCATTTTATAAATTTCTTTAGCACCTTATTGAGAAGAAACTCCTTAGCGCACCATGGTTTCACCGTGCGGGTGCCCATCGTGTTGCAGAGAGAGGAGTTTGGAGAGTGCCTGGAACTTACGACACGACGTGTAGGTTTAAGGGGCCACTTTAAAATGCGCATTAACGTTCACTTCCACTTTCCGCACCCCTCTCTCTATCTAACCAAATTAGAATAGTGCGTTTATCAAAACGGACTATTATTATTATTAAGTTATATATACATGCATACATACATAGCTTCACGCTGTATCCCGCATATAGCAGGGTAGGCAGAGGGAACCTGAGAACCTAGTGTTAAGACACTCCGTTCCCCACTTTCCGTCGAATTGAAGCATTGCGTGCTGAATGGCGGAACTCAACGCCGAGCTTTGCCTTGTTACCAAAACCCAGGAGACGAAAATACTAAACTTACCTTACCTGGAGTGGGAATCGAACTCACAACCTGTCGCGTTTACAGTCGCACGCCTGTGCCTCTGCACCAAACAGGCCTCAGAAGTCAGTTAAAAACAATAAGATATGTTTTTAAGTTGATGGTACGAAAAACTGCATTCTTTTATAATGAACGTTGAGTCATCAGCCCTTTAGTGTACACTGAATGTCTTACGTCATAATAAATATGCATTGTGCGTGTGATTTTCATAACTGGATTCGAACCTGTACCCGATATGATTGAGATTTTTGTATTTTTTTATTTTAACCTGTGTCCCCGTTGACGCGTTAATAACGCGTTGCCTAGCAACGTATATGTCACTTTATATAAACATGACAAGTGGTGGTGTGCGTAACATTTATTTTATTAATTTAATATACTTTTTTTGTATTATTTTAATTACATATTATTATTCTGCACTCCTTCTCTATATAAACTATAAGTGTGCCAAGTTTCATGCACCTCTGTCCGCGTAATTTTCGTAAAAATGGGTACAAAGTTTTTGCTTCACGTATTTATATATAGATATGCTTTTGTTTCGTATAACGGAGTAAAGAGAACGTAGTATTAAGGCATTCCGCTCTCTACTTTCCAGTTTAAATTGTGTACTAAGGCGGAACTCAACGCCGCGCTTAGTAGATTCTTAATACTTATCTTTATATTAAATGACACTAATTTTGAAAGAGAACGGAGTGTCCTTACACTTAGTTCTCAGGATTCCTCTGCCTACCCTGCTATATGCGGGATACAGCGTGAAGCTAAACAAAAAGTTACGGAACTTAACGCCGGCCTTTGTAGATTTTTAATTAATACTTATTCTTATATTAAATTAAACTATTTAAAACGGATTAATCGCATATATCTTAGTATTCGGAAATACATTTTTGGAAACCCGACGTTTCGAACACTTTACAGTAGTCCATAATTACTGTACTATCTACCTGTAATATATGTAAAAATGGCGAAAATCAAGGAACTCATTTTTCTTTTTTTCTTTTTTGTTTTATTGCTTGAGATACAGCAGTATCCCGCATATAGCACCCTGTTATAGGTATATAGCTATATGTATATTAGTGTTAGGACACTCCGTTCTATTTTAACATTTCCGTTGCCCACTTTCCGCCGAATTGAGGTATTGTGTGCTGAGTGGCGGAACTCAACGCCGCGTTTTGCCTTGTTAAAACAGCGAGGAAATAAAAATACTAAATATTATTTAATATTTTCATTTTCTATAGTGTGTATAAACCTGCAATATGTCGCGTTTACAGTCGCACGCTTGCCTCAAGCCACGATAGGCGTCTTTCGCCTCTCAATGTAGAAAAAGAACGGAGTGTCTTAACACTAATTTCTCTCCGACTTCTCAGTAACTTAAGTAAATGCCATATGAACACCATGCCTTATAAGTGTGTTACATAATTTTTTTTTCATTAACCAATAATATCAAAAGGTGTGTTCTCTTGCAACACAAGTGTTCTTCCATTCGGGTCAAAAGACAGGTTTGAGCATTCCGACCAAATTGTTTATTGCCAATCTTTACTTGCTTTGTTTTTCTTAAATACTCATATGCTCAGGTGGTTAGAATAGAGCCCGCAAGTAGCAAGTTCTTATAGATGTTATATTTATTGTAAAATTTTATAACGCCTGTCGTGGCGCAGAGGCACAAGCGTGCGACTATAAACGCGACAGGTTGTGGGTTCGACCCCACTCCAGGAAATATATTTTTTCATTTCCTGAGTTAGGTAACAAGGCAAAAGACGGCGTTGAGTTCCGTCGTTCGGCGGAAAGTGGGGAACGGATTGTCTTAACACTAGGTTTCCTCTGTAACCTGTGTTTACCGTGTAATAAGCCCTATTTGTTCCTAATAAATTTTATTTTATTTAAATTTTATTTTTATTATTATGAACGCCTTATTATTAACGCCTGTCGTGGCGCGGAGGCACATGCGTGCGACTGTAAACGCGGCCAGGTTGTGGGTTCGATTCCCACTCCAGAAAATGTAAAATTTAGTATTTTCATTTCTTGGGTTTGGTTACAAGACAAAGCGTGGCGTTGAGTTCCGCCACTCAACACACAATGCCTCAATTCGGCGGAAAGTGGGGAACGGAATTGTTAAAAGAGAATGGAGTGTCTTAACACTAGATTCTCAGGTTCCCTCTGCCTACCATGCTATATGCAGGTAACAGCGTGAAGTTAAAAAAAAAAAGTATTATGAATAATATTAGCGTTATGGACTTCTTCTCTATATCAATTTTAACTGTGCCAAATTTTATACCTCAACATCGTTTTCATAGAAATGGGTCCAATTTCCTTCACATTTTAATGAATATACCTAATGAGTAACGATGAAAGAGATGATTTTTGGAAATTCTCATAAAAGGTAAAACTGGGTCAAAAAATTCAAAGTTTATTTGATTTTTTTATATTTTTTCCATATATTAAATTGGAACTTTAGGGTTCTACGTTTCTCAGGTCATATAAATGAGCTCTAAGAAAGGTTATTTGGAAATCCTAAGGTTACCTCCTTATCAACGTTGAGAAATATAGAACAACAGGGCGAATGCGGGCAAAAGCTAGTTTATTTATGTACTAGCTGTATCCCGCGACCTCGTTTCCATGAATTATGAAACCTAAAATCCCGTTTCTTTTCCGGTTACGAAGGAATTTCCAGAAATCCTCTCTTACTGCTCCCCTGTAGACCCCAAGAACCAAATTTCAACTTTTTTTTGGGCAGTAGTGTCGCCTGTACATTGTTTGTCTGTCTGTCACTCAAGCGTTTTATATATGTATATGTAGATAGTACAAACGCGTAGAATAATAACGCCTGTCGTGGCGCAGAGGCACAAGCGTGCGACTGTAAACGCGAAAGGTTGTGGGTTCGATTCCCACTTCAGGAAATGTAAAAACTTTAGTATTTTAATTTTTCTGGGTTTGATAACAAAGCAAAGCGCGGCGTTGAGTACCGCCACTCAACACACAATGCCTCAATTCGGCGGAAAGTGGGGAACGGAGTGTCTTAACATTAGGTTCCCTATGTCTACCCTGCTATATGCGGTATACAGCGTGAAGCTATGTATGTATGTATGTAGATAGTAAGTTGCAAGAAGTATGGAACACCTCGCTATCTGAAAAGATCTCAAAATTCCGTCCGCACAATCGTTTTAAACAACATCATGTGCATACTTATGTATATTCAAGGTAACCACTTTTCCGGGATCATTAAACTTCAAGTTTTTTTGAAAATAACAAATTGTTAAGAAAAAACTAAAAGGCTTCAACAATTTTTTCTCTTGTGTGTGTATCTTATCACCGGTATCAGGTTTATGGTATAAATACATACATAGCTTCACGCTGTATCACGCATATAGCAGGGAAGGCAGAGGGAATCTAGTGTTAAGACGCTCCGTTCCCCACTTTCCGCCGAATTGAGGCATTGCGTGCTGAGAGGTGGAACTCAACGCCGCTTTGCCTTTAGTATAATTTAAATTTTATTATTTAATATTTTCATTTCCTGCGGAATTTAACGTCGCAATTTGTGTTATTATGACAGGAAAATACAACGAAAATGCTGTTTTTAAATATTAAATTTATTTTATTTTTAAATAATATAATTCCCCAAATAGGATCCGAAGTAACAACCATCACAATTACAGTTACGCTGTCCCACTGCGCCACTATGGTCATAAATGAGCAGAAAGTTAAGAACATAGTGTCTTGACTCTAGACTCTCTGACTTCTTTGCTATGAAAAGTGTTACTTGTACAAAGTGTATAAATACATAACGTTAATAGAGAACGGAGTGTCTTAACACTATGGTTCTCAGGTTCCCTCTGCCTACCCTGCTATCTGCGGGATACAGCGTGAAACTATAAAAAAGTTCCGTTACACAACACGCAATACCTGTAATTCAGGCAAACAGCTTAACAGAGAATTAGATTACTTATATTGATTTTTACCAATTGATTGACAATTTCGAAAGTAACATAATTTCATGCAAATCGAACCAGTGACCTAGTCCTATAGTTAGCTAAGTCTAGTACACAAATATTTCAATTAGAGACCAGCAAATTTTACGTAATCGTTAAGTAAACAGCGCTAACTCATTTTATATGTACCAATTAAAACCTTGGCCTGTATTTTTGTATGTTGTAGAAGTGTTCATTTAAAAAAATATATTTTTTTTTAACTTCACGCTGTATCCCGCATATAGCAGGGTAGCCAGAAGGAACCTAGTGTTAAGACACTCCGTTACCCACTATATATATGACATTGTTAATAGAGACAAGCGTAATATTTTAGCAGTAAGGTGCAAAAAGATTTTAATACAAAAAGAATTTATAAAGCTAGGTCCCTATACTTTCAAACCAGATATATAGCACGTTATTCTTAAAAATAATCTTTTCTGGACCTTGTTCTAACATACAACGAAAGGCGTGAATAAGTTAATATGTCGACTTGCATGTACAACTTTTTAAATATTATTAAAGAAGCGTGGACAGTGAAGGTGAACGTTAATGCACATTTCAAAGGGGCCCCTTAAGCCTTCCTCACTATTTTTTCTTAAAATTTTATTTATATTTTGATTAGCTTCACCTGTATCTATCTATTAATGTAGAAAAATCATACAAGTTTGTATTGATTTTACCTTCCGTTTTACTTGAAAATTTACACACATGAAAATATTAAAAAAGACTTTTTGATTATATTATATATCATACTACATACATACATACATAGCTTCACGCTGTATCCCGCATATGGCAGGGTAGGCAGAGGGAACCTAGTGTTAAGACACTCCGTTCCCCACTTTCCACCGAATTGAGGTGACCTGATAGGATGAAAGATGCTGAAGCTTTCGCGTGAAAGCTTTTAAATTAAAAATATATATATATTTCCTATATATATTATGTTTTTAATAGGTACTATTTTAAACATATTATATATTATCTATATATAAATAAGTGAAGCAAAAACTGTGTACCCCTTTTTACGAAAATTACGCGGAGGGAGGAGCATGAAACTTGGCACACTTATAGTTTATATACAGAAGGAGTGCAGACAGAATGAATATTTTTTTTAAATAATGCTTAAAAAGAATATTAAATTAATGAAATAAATGTTACACACACAACCGTGGTTTGACATCCATGTTTATACAAAGTGACATACATTATTAAAGACAACGCGTTGTTAACGCGTCAACGGGGACTCTTGTCTCATCAAAAATATATATGTGAATATGGTAATCGAGTTCAATATTTACAATATTTTGTATTGGATGGATGTCCACTTTCCGATAAAAGAATTGAGATGTAAATGGTTGCCAAGTTCTATAGATAATCCTAAAATTAATTTAAAAAATAAATTTATTAAGGCTCATGTTTGAGTTAGCTAAACTAAGAGGATCTTCATATTTATACGATAAAAATAGGTTATTGAAGGGGTCGGCAACTACTTGTAGAAGTGATGCCCCTGGTGTTACAAGCGTCATAGGCCACGGTAACCACTTACCATCAGGTAGGCCCCGTGTGCCTTGTTGCCACACCGTCGTGAGTATAAAAAAAATAAAAAAAAAAAACGCAAGTATATTAGGAGATTAGGAGTTAAGAAAGATTCAAAATCAATTCAAATGTTTAGCTTCACGCTTTATCCCGCCTAGCAGAATAGACACAGAGAGTCTACTGTCAAGACACTGTTGACACTATGAGCCGCGTCGCAGTAAAACCTTCCCTATACCTACATATTTAAATATTATATATTTCTAGATACGGTGAATTAGCTCTCTTTCTTTATTAAAAATTGTTTTTGGATATTTTTTTATTTTATCCATTTCCATTTCAAAGGGTGAGAGGCCACCATCTTGGCGCAGCCTTTTATAGTGACTGCTAAGCTTTCTCTCTGCAATGGATTTGTGGGTTCGATGCTCATTCGAAGAATGATTATAACTATATTTTCATTTCTAGCCTCATTAAAATAAAATACTGCGTTAAGTTACGTCATTCGACAGTCAACGTTGTCTCGAATTCGTACTGTAACTGGAAAACGGAGTGTCTTAACATTAAGTTCTCTATCTTATATAGGAAAAAGACGAGAAGCTGTCATGTTGTTATGTATGTATGTATGTATGTACATGAAACCTGTTACAAATTACATCATTACACGCTAACCGGTCACTGCCATTTGCATATCATAAAGAAATTATTTGTTTTTTTTTTTTAATATAACTGTGAACGTTTATCTACGTTTTTTTTTTTTTTGTAGCTAACTTTATCTCGTATATCAGTTAAAAAGGTTTCAAATTAAATTTATTACCGTTTTTATCACAATCTATATATTCATACGTGAAAGAAAAAAATTGGATCCCTTCTTATGAAAATTAGGTGGATGGAGGAGAATAAAACTTGGCACACTTACAGTTTATAAAGCGAAAGGGCGCACAATGATAATATCTTTTTAAAATAATGCATAAAAATATATTAAATTAATAAAATAAATGTTACACACACTACCATGGTTTGACATGCATGTTTATATAAAGTTACATATACATTGATAGACAACGCGTTGTTAACGCGTCAACGAGGACACTAGTGCAAAGAATTAGGGGTATTGAAGCCTTCGAATATCTTGAAATCTCGTTTTGCGGGAAAGATGTAAAGATATTTTTCACTATGGTCCAAATCGTGAGTAATAGTAAATTACTTGATTACTTAGATTATCTATTATAGCAGGTAATAGTAGGTTCGATTTAAGTGATTCGTTAAAAAAATTGTAAATTAGCTGTAATTGAGCTTCACGTATCCTGCATATAGCACGGTAGGCAGAGAGAACCTGAGAACTGACGTGTTAAGGTACTCCGTTCTGTTCCCCACTTTCCGGCGGATTGAGGCATTGCGTGTTGAGTGGCGGAACTCAACGCCGCGCTTTATCTTGTTCTTAGACCCAGGAAATGAAAACACTAAATATTATTTCATTTCCTGGAGTAGGAATCGAACCCAAAACCTGTCGCGTAATTTTCTTACTTCTAATTTTGTAATATCACCTTCATTTTTTAATTTTTGTAAATACCCAATAGTAACAGTCCTTCCAGAAGGAAAGTGATGGCTGTAAAATTAAAAACGGCTAGTTAAATCAATATTTTTCTTGTCCATTCATCCTTAATGGCCAGTTGGGCATAACCCGTAAGGTTTCATTTATTATAATACAAATTGTAAACAGCAACTTTTTTCACGTAAAAACCTTTTTTTTTTCTTTTTCTTTACGAATTTCAGGAAACTAGTGTCTCTGTTGACTCGTTAATAACGCGTCCTAGCAACGTATGTAGATGTCATTTTATAACGAATGTAAAATCGTGGTAGTGTGTGTAACATTTATTTTATTAATTTGATATATTTTTTATGTAAAAAGATACTATCGTTCTACACTCCTTAGCTTTATAAACTATGAGTGTGCCAAGTTTCATGCTCCTCCGTCCGTGTAATTTTCATAATAAGGGGTCCCTTTTGTAATGCCTACATTTGAAATAAAATTGTATGTCATATTTGAGCTTTATGTTTCTTATTGTCGACACTCTACATACATATGGTTCGTACTTTTTGTGTGTTTTTTGTAGAACATATATTATATATTCCATTATATATAATAAAGATAAAATACAAAAAACCGACTTCAAACAAAATGCACTAAAAAGTAAAATTATTACGAATAACTCGAAAACTACTTGTCAGATCTTAACTACATTTAAATTAGATCTAGCCACTAGCTATTACAAAAAAAGAATCATCCAAATTGGTCCAGTAAACAGTTATACGGTAACACGCGTAAAAATAAAGAAAACGTCATTACTTCCTCCTCCCTTTTGAAATCGGTACAAAAATTAATAGGTACTAAGTAAGACTCATGGAGCGCTTACTGTCTTTTTATATTTCCTAATAGATCTTGCTATTTAATTAAACATAATCTTACGAAAAATTACGGACGGAGGGGCATGAAACTTGGCACACACTTATATTTTATATAGGAGAAGGACTGAAAATGGTAATATTTTTTTAAATAATGGCATAAAGTGTAATAAATTAACAAAATAAATGTTATTAATACTTCTGACTATCATGGTTTGACATCCATGTTTATATAAAGTGACATATACATTATATTAAAGACGACGCGTTGTTAACGCGTCAACGGGGACAATTAGTTAATCCTTAAAAATTGAAAACGGTGAAAGGAGTGTTCCTGACACTAGGTTCTTCCCTGACTACCCTGTTACAGTGCGGATACAGCGTGAAGCTTTTTTTTTTCAAGCATTTATTATTCATCTCTCTTACTATCAGTTGTTGTGGAAAGTGGGGAACGGAGTGTCTTAACACTTTCAGGTTCTCAGGTTACCCTGCCTACCTTGCTATGCGGGACATAGTGAAGTTAAAAAATACTATCAGTTGTTTCTCTGTCTCTACGTTGCTTCATTTAGTCAGTGAGTGTATATATATACATACATAAAGCCTCACGCTAACGTATGTTTATTTGATTTATTATTACTTATATTGAAAATATATTTTAATATGATTTTGAAGTTGTTCTCGTAAAGCTGTAAATTTTGAAGCTTCTTGCCATATTTTTAATAATAATTAATAATAATTAAAAATAAATTTAACAATAATATATGAAATAAAAAAAATACGTACATTATTTAATAAACTAATTTAAAATGAATAACACTTCACTCACAACACTTTTTCAAACACTTTCTTATTATAATATATATTTTTAAGTATATTTCTTTAATTTTATCTATATTTGTCACGTCCGCGCACTACGACGGTTCACAGTAGACTGACAGTCGGCGCCTGCGCAGGTGTTTAGTATCTACGATCGTATTGGGATGGTCTTATGCCATATTAGCTATGTGTTATCTTTTTCCGTTCTATTTTTTTTTTGTTTTGGTAGTGATTCATGTTGGCGAGGTTTTTTAGTTTTAGTAATTTTTTGGTAAAATCGGTGAATTTAGCTTTTTTATAAGTATTTTTGAGCAATCACAGTGTGGGATATCGTCCGAATTTAAGCGGTCATTGGTTTTTTTTTTTTAACTTCACACAGTATCTCGCATATAGCAGAGTAGGCAGAGGGAACCAGAGAACCTAGTGTTAATACACTCCATTCTCTTTCAACAATTCCGTTCCCCAGCTTCCGCACGTATTGCAAGTGTATGCAGAGGCGGAATTTGAGAAGCCTAGTATCTGAGACACTCCGTTACTAATAACCATTGTACTGATTGATTATACTAATATTTAAAATATTCCTGGAGTAAAACATCTAACCTTCACTTTTTTCACACATAGTTAAACGGCATATCCATATACGAGTATATTACGCTTAAGGTGCCACCTGCAGCCACTCCTTGTGTTGCGTCACTGAGTCAGTGTGTGTTTTACTTTCGTTGTGCTAAGGCAAAGATAAAGCATTTGGGACTGGTACTTGTTTCAAGTAATGTCTTGCAATATTTTGCATATTTAACTGAGTATGTAGTAGTTTAGTAAGCAGCGGACGGAGGTTCTCTCTGGCTGCACTTGTATACTGCGGGAAGTCAAGCAGTAGAACAATCAAATTACATGTAAATGTCCTTAATTATATAACTGTGTCTACTGCTGTATCCCGCGATATAGCAGGGTAGGCAGAGGGAAGCAGAGAACCCAGTGTTAAGACACTTCCATTCTCTTTCAACAATTCCGTTCCCCATCTTTCCGCCGAATTGAGGCATTGCGTGTTGAGTGGCGTGTAACTCAACGCCGCGCTTTGCCTTGTTAGGAAACCCAAGAATATGAAAATACTGAATTCCGATTTTTATTCCTTAATTTCTGAAAGTAAAATAACTCAAAATTCAAGATATCAAGAAATAATCTTTTCTAATCCATATGTGTTAGAAAAAATAATAGTCACAGCGCTATTTCACTTACCTGAATAATAAAAACGTGTTTAAACGTACATGCCGAAGCTATCATATTTTTTTTCTCATAGAGTAACATAATTAGAACAATTAACACATACATATATACATAACTTCACGCTGTATCCCGCATATAGCAGGGTAGGAGGCAGGGAGTACAAGATGGCGAATCCGGATGGAAAATCCGGCTTGAGATTATTACACGACTGTCAAGGGGCTTATGTTTTTCGATAAGAATATTACAAACATACATGATGTATTCTTGTAATATTCTTTATTACCTCATAACTTCCAAACCCCTGGACAGATTTATATAATTAAGGTGAAGTTAGATAGGTATTGATATTCTTAGATATGTAACGTCACTCTTAATTAAATATGGCGCCCTCTAGAGGCAATGACGTCGAAAATAAAAACAAAAAGTCATTTATTTTTCTTTTTTTTTTAACTTCACGCTGTATCCAGCATATAGCAGGGTAGGCAGAGGGAACCTGCGAACCTAGTGTTAAGACACTCCGTTCTCTTTCAACAAATCCATTCCCCACTTTCCGCCAAATTGAGGTATTGTGTGCTGAGCGGCGGAACTCAACGCCGTGCTTTGCCCTGTTACCTAGTTATAATTATTATTTCAATTGGTGATCGAACACAGGACCATCGTGCTTACACACAAAGCTGTACACTGCGACACGATGGCTTTAATTATTTAATTTGAATTGCTCTTTACGATATAACACTATCTAAATCGAGTTTTGTTGTGCTTCCAATTAATTTGCATTCAAGAATCGCGGTAGTCCAGCGTAGTGGCGGTATGTAAATACTTTGCTAATATTTTGTTTACTTATGTTATTTCGGTAGCTTGGCCTTTTTTGGTTTTTTCCTTACATCATCTGAACGGCGTTGAGTTCCGCAACTCAACTGGCAATGTTCAATCAGGCGGAAAATGGGGAACGGAGTGTCTTAACACTAGTTTCTCTTAAACCTTCCTGCTATGCGGAATAAAGTTAGTAAAAAAATCGCCTGTCGTGGCGCAGAGGCATAAGCGTGCGACTGTAAACGTGACAGGTTGTGGGTTCGATTCCCACTACAGGAAATGTAAAATTTAGTATTTTCATTTCTTGGTTAAGTTGGTTTGGTCAGTGTTAAGACACTCCATTCTCTTTCAACAGTTCAGTTCCCCACTTTCCGCCGAATTGAGGCATTGCGTGTTGTGTGACGGAACTCAACGCCGCGCTTTGCCTTGTTACCAAATCCAAGAAATGAAAATACTAAATTTGACATTTCCTGGAGTGGGAATCGAACCCACAACCTGTCGCGTTTACAGTCGCACGCTTGTGCCTCAAGCCACGATAGGCGTTATCTTTATAATACATGTTAAGAAAATTATTATCTATGAATATTCTATGCCGTTTTAGCACAATTGTAAAGTTAAAAGTTGGCGCAGTTGTAAATATACAGTTAAAAGTTCGAATCATTACTGGGGGGATTTTAGCATTGTCATATAAATTAATTTAGTAACTGAATATTGGTAACAAGGCAAAGTGTAGCGTTGAGTTCCGCCACTTAGCAAGCAATGCCTCAATTCGGCGGAAAGTGGGGAACGGAATTGTTGTAAGACAACGAAGTGTCTTAACACTAGGTTCTCAGATTCCCTCTGCCTACCCTGCTATATGTGGGATACAGCGTGAAGTTAAAAAAAATATTGAAAAAATATTTAGGTCATTGTCTGCTGTCTGACAGCTTTAAAGACGTTGCTGGTTCAGTAGGTGCTCTTTAACATTACGAAAGTATTTTTTATATAACAATAATTCAGATTTTAGCAAATAAGGAAAACCGAGGTCAAAAAAAATATACTAAAGATAAAATTATTACGAATAACTCAAAAACTACAGATCTTAAATAAATAAAAATGGCATATCAGAAGTTTGTCATGTTTCTGTGTGCAGTAGTTTCTCGTTCTCCTGTCTCAGCACTACCCTACACTCCCCGCGTCCCTACACGCCACATGCCATGTTTCTATGTGCAGTAGTTTCTTGTTCTCTCTCAGCACTCCCCGACACTCCCCGCGTCTCTACACGCCACATGCCATGTCTCTATGTGCAGTTGTTTCTCGTTCTCCTCTCTCAGCGCTCCCCTACACTCCCCGCATCCCTACACACTACATAACTTTCTATCATATAAAAGAAGAATCATCAAAATTAGTTCACCCAGTAAAACGTTAGTTGAATTGATAACCGCCTTTTTTTTTTTTATGGATAACGGATGGCAAACGAGCAGAAGGACCGCCTGATGGTAAGTGGTTACCTTCGCCCATGAACATCTACAACACAAGAGATGTACTAGATGCGTTGCCAACCTAGAGGATACAGATGGAAAGGGAGGACAATGTAGTAGTCCGCTATCGGAACCACCACATTTTGGGGAAAGGATGGGTGGGAAAGGGGAAAACCTGGCTTACATGCCATCGAACCGGAACACATCATAAGATATTTGGCGGTTCGTCTTTGACATGATAGTGGTCGCGAGCCAGACGGAGGATGAACCTCCTACCACCAAAAACCGCCTCCTTTGAAATCGATTTCTCCACGTGGATATCGAACCTACAACCATAGCGTGCATTGAGACATTGTTCCACTGTGCCACTGTGCAAATTATATAAGAAACTCCAGGAAATACTTTTTACAGTAAAATGTTATGTGATGTAATAAAAACGTATAATTCGTAGATTAATGTAATTATTATTACTATCTATTATAAGAAAAAAAAATGGCCAAAATATTTAGTTTTTTATATTTTTGTTTATAATACTGTATATTATATATGTGACCGATCTGATATAGACGGTGGTCGTGGATTCGATTCCTTTTCGGGGTAATTATTATATTTAATAATTTGTATAACGCCTGTTGTGGCTGTACACGACAGGTTGTGGGTTCGATTTCCAATTCAGGAAATGTAAAAGTAATAAAAGTAAAGTGTAATATTTTCATTTTCTGGGTTTGGTAACAAGGCAAATCGCGGCGTTGAGTTCCGCCACTCAACATGCAATGCCTCAATTCGACGAAAAGTGGGGAACGGACTGTCTTAACACTAGGTTCTCAGGTTCCCTCTGCCTACCCTGCTTTGGTAAGACAAAGCGTGGTGGTTTTTTTCTCTACTTCATATTTAGTGGCTTTAGAATAGGCGGAAAATGGGGAACGGAGTGTCATGACATTAGGTTTTATTTTAATATTCTGCATTATTCCCTATAAACTTTAACCTACCTACCTAGCTAACTTCACGCTTTATCCCTAGCAGGGTAGTCAGAGAGAATGGAGCGCCAAACACTACGGTCCCTGCATACCTCTTTCGCCTCGTCCACAGTCATTAACCTCTTCATGCATGCCCTCCATAAACTTTAACTTTGCTGCATAAATATTAACTAACTTTACGAGATTTTTTGATAATACCTTTTTTACATGACAGCTAGTGCTTCTAATTTGGTCACATTAAATTAAGAGAGATTTAAGATATCTATATATAAATACGCGAAGCAAAAACTTTGGATCCCTTTTTACGAAAATTACGCGGACGGAGGAGCATGAAACTTGGTACACTTATAGTTTATATAGCGAAGGAGTACACAATGCTATTTTTTTTTAAATAGTGCATAAAAAGTATATTAAATTAATAAAATAAATGTTACACACACTACCATGGTTTGATATGCATGTTTATATAAAGTGACATATACGTTGCTAGGCTACGCGTTCTTAACGCGTCAACGGGGACACTAGAAATCTGCATATAAATTTGTGTCCACTACAATTGGTAAAATATAGTTACAATGTTTTTCATAGGAGCTATCGATATTTTGTTTTTTTAACTTCACGCTGTATCCCGCATATAGCAGTGTAGGCAGAGGGACGAGAACCTGAGTGTTAGACACTCCATTCTCTTACAACAATTCTGTTCCCCACTTTCCGTTGAGGCATTGCGTGCTGAGTGGCGGAACTCAGCACTCGCGCTTTGCCTTGTTGCCAAACCCAGAAAATAAAAAAAATCCATTTCCTGGAGTGGGGAATCGAACCCACAATCTGTCGCGTTTCCAGTCGCACACTTGTGCCTCTGCGCCACGACAGGCGTAATCGATGGTTTGATTATGAAAAGTATGTGAGAATAACGTTGTTAAATATTATTATAGTAATAAGTAAAGTGCCTTATAAAATTTAATGGTTTTTAACATCGCTTTCTAGTTTTCTATATGTAAATTGTTTCTTAATCACTTTAGGCTGAAAGCGGTGAACGGAGTGTCGTGACACTATTTTCTCTTTGAATATGCGGTATAAGGAGTGGACTATAAAACTTGAAATTCAGTTTTTCTTATTTCAATAGGAATGTCGAGAAATACTTTCTCAGCACTCCCCTACACTCCTCAATTCCACACACGCCACATGTCATGTTTCTATGTGCAAGTGGTATCTCGTTCTCCTCTCACTTAGCACTCCCCCTACACTCCCGCGTCGGCTACTCCTTCCGCTGGTCATGTTTTTATGTGCAGTAGTATCTCGTTCTCCTCTCTTAGCACTCCCCACACTCCCCGCGTCCGTACTCGCTACATGTCATGTTTCTATGTGCAGTAGTTTCTCTTTCACTCTCTCTCAGCACTCCCCTACTCCCCGCGTCCTACACGCTACATGACATGTTTCTATGTGCAGTAGTTTCATGTGTACGTTGTCTGTCAGTCACCTCAGTAACGCAAGCGTTTTTATATATATGAACGATTTTGTTAATCGATATCGATTACTGGCTCCTTTTACAACATTTCCGGCATGTCCCCGTTTTTTGTAAGCAAAAGCGTATTAATTATAAATATATGAAATATTGCTTATATCCTTTGAAATGTCACTTTTTTGCTGTACCGGGGTAATGTAGGACCTGACGATAATATTATGTATATAGTAAAATATATAATTATCTTACATACATATAATAATAAAACAGGTATATATTATGACGGGGCCTGTCGTGTGTTGAGCACAAGCGTGCGACCTTGTAAACACGACAGGTTGTGGGTTCCCCCACTCAGAAATGTTAGTCTTTTCATTTCCTGGGTTTGGTAACAAGGCAAAGTGCGGCTTTGAGTTCCGCCATTCAGCACGCAATGCCTCAATTTGGCGGAAAGTGGAGAACAGAATTATTGTACACTACAGGGAATGAAAATATTTAATAATATTTAGTATTTTCATTTCCACGCTCTGTTAACAAGGCAAAGTGCGGCGTTGAGTTCCGCCACTCAGCACACAATGGTGGAAAGTGGGCAACGGAAATGTTAATAGAACGTAGTGTCTTAACACTAGGTTCTAGGTTCTCTGATTCCCTCTGCCTACCCTTCTATGTGCGGGATACAGCGTGAAGTTATATACTTAGGCCAGGATTGGTAGCGAGAGTCCTCGTATCAATACATGGCGTTTTAAGTAGCGGAACTCAACGCCGTGCCTTTTTTTCCAAGAGCGGGGAATTTAAAATATGTTTGTATATTATCTTATATATTTGAAATCCTTGCATAATAAATGCGTGCTCGATTGTAAAGTGATAATTTTGAAACGTGCTTTTGATATTTTGTTCCGAATTGCCTCATGTTTTTATAAGAAAAATATTATTTTTTAATCTATTGGGAAATTTGGTAAAAAGACATCGTGAAGTAATGGGGCAGAAATTGTAAACGCGATAGGTACGGGTTCGATTTCACTTGGAAGGCCTATTGTAATTAAATTGTTTTCTTAAAAGAAAATCAAAAAAAATCTGTTCTCAATTCGACTGCATTTTTTATACTGCATAATATTTTACTGGGTGAACCAATTTTCATGATTCTTTTTTTATATGATAGCTAGTGCTTTTGACTTGATCCCATTTTCTTTTTTTTTTGATGGCAAACGAGCAGAAGGACCACCTGATGGTAAGTGGTTACCTTCCCCCATGAACATCTACAATACTAGAGATGTTGTAGATGCGTTACCCACCTACAGAATACCTACAGTGGAAGGGGAGGACAATATAGTGGTCCGCTATCGGAACCACCACATTTTGGGGAAAGGATGGGTGGGATAGGGGAAAACTTGGCTTACATACATAGTGGTCGCAAGCCAGACGGAGGACGAACCTCCTACCACCTACCACTACTGGGATACCGGACTCTTACGGGACGCTACCCCGCGGCCGAGGGGAATTGTATTCTAACCCCGTCCCCTCATAGGCTTTTGACTCTAGATTGTCTCTGCCTCACTATTATGCGGGAAATAGACAACCGCTGAGTCAATGGTACCTAAAAATAATGTATGTAGGATAATCATATGTTAAATTAAATGGTTTCTTGTAAACTTCTGATCGCTTTGAAGATAAAGTTGTATATTACGTTGCTAAGAGTTGTGTTTTTAACGTTGAGTAACTTAGTGACCATAGTGGCGCAGTGAGACATTGTAAGCACGTTTGTTTTTGGTTGTGGATTCGGTTCCGATACTTAATATCTCGATTTTGGGTGGAATATAATGAATGTAGTGTCTGCACACTATTTTTCTTCTGAGTATTTTTTTTTTTTTGATATTTATTCCGAACACTACGGACACGTGGTCCGTACCTGTTGTAGTTGACAATTTTTCATATGGCTAAACTAAGCTTAGGAAATAAGATCTATATATGTTTCTATGTGCAGTACTTTCTCGTCCTCCTCTCCCAGCACTCCCCTACACTCCCCGAGTCCCTACACTCCACATGTCATGTTTCTATATGCAGTACTTTCTCGTCCTCCTCTCCCAGCACTCCCCTATACTCCCCGCGTCCCTACACGTCACATGTCATGTTTCTATGTGCAGTAGTTTCTCGTTCTTTTCTCCCAGCACTCCCCTACACTCCCCGCGTCCCTACACGCTACATCTCGTGTTTCTATGTGCAGTAGTTTCGCGTGTACGTTGTCTGTCAGTCAGTCAGTAACACAAGCGTTTTATATTTATGGAGCCCTCTGAACTAAAGTTTTGTAAGTAATTACATAGATTTATGGTGGATGATGTCACCTAACACAATGGTGAACGATTCGTGATTATGTGTTAATGTGTTCTGTTCTTAGAAGTGGGCTTCTTCCTTGTAATATCATTTTGTGATTACCATAATCCAAGCTTTATCCCGCTTAGCAGGGTAGTTAGAGAACATAGTGTCGAAACACTACGTTCTCCTCTTACCGAAATTGAGGCGTATTGTGTTGAGTGGCGGAATTCAATGCCACGCTTTGTCTTATCCAAAGCAGAGAAATGAAAATATATATATTTTTTTGGATAACGGATGGCAAACGAGCAGAAGGACCACCTGAAGGTAAGTGGTTACCTTCACCCATCCCGCGTATAGCAGGGTAGGCAGAGGGAACCTGAGCACCTAGTGTTAGGACACTACGTTCTCTTTGAACATTTCCGTTTCTCACTTTCCGCCAAACCGAGGCGTTGTATCCTTAGCGGCGGAACTCAATGCCGCGCTTGTTACCAGAGCCAGGCAATGAAAATACTAAATATTACTTAAAATTGTCACTTCCTGGAGTGGGAATCGAACCCACAACCTATCCCGTTTACAGTCGCACGCTTATGCCTCAGAGTCCCGGCAGGTCTATATATAGCAAATAAATTACGTAAATTGTAATATTTATATATTTATAATAAATACTTATTAAAAATGGCACAAGCGTGCGACTGTAAACGCGACAGGTTGTGAGTTCGATTCCCTCAGGAAACGTTAGTATTATCATTTCCTGGGTTTTGTAATAAGGCAAAGCGCGGCGTTGAGTTCCCCACACCACTCCTTGCAGCCTTTCAATTCGGCGGAAAGTAGAAGAACAAAATTGTTGTAAGAGAACGGAGTGTCTTAACACTAGGTTCTCAGGTTCCCTCTGTCTATCCTGCTATATGCGGGTTACAGCGTGAAGTTAAAAAAAAAAAACTAAAACTTATTGAAATGTATATGCAATTAAAGTTAAGTTAAAATATGTCCCCGCCTTTACCCTCTAAATGCTACAAGATCAACTTGATCCAGTAGCAAAATTGACTATAACCTTATATGTACAGTCACGTGTGTTCGCGTCATGCGTATTACTGCTTATTAAAATTATATACCTATACTAGTGTCCTCGTTAACGCGTTAACAACGCGTTGTCTTTAGCAATGTATATGTCACTATATAAACATGCATGTCAAACCATGTACTGTGTGTAACATTTATTTTGTTCATTTAATATACTTTTTATGGATTTTTTTAAAAAATATTAGCATTCTGCCCTCCTTCTCCATATAAACTATAAGTATGCCAAGTTTCATGTTCTTTCCGTCGTCGTTTTCGTAAAAAAAGTTTTTGCTTCACGTATTTATAAATAGATAATATAATATTTTTTCTTTCTTTAACTTCACGCTGTATCTCGTACATAGCAGAGTAGGCAGAGGGAACCAGAAAACCTAATGTTAAGACACTCTATTCTCTTTTAAAATTACCGTTCCCCATTATCCGCCGAATTGAGACATAGCGCCCTGAGTGGCGGAACTCAACGCCGCGCTTTGCCTTGTTTGTTTGTCAGAGCGAGGAAACGAAAATACTAAATATTATTTAATATTATTAATTCCCTATAGTGTATATGAACCCACAACCTGTCGCGTTTTCAGTCGTACGCTTGTGTCTCTGTGCCACTAGCCTCTTAACACGTGGTTATATGGTTTTCGTTGAATGTTATATATATATAAATACATGAAGCAAAAACTTTGGACCCCTTCTTACGAAAATTACGCGGACCGAGGCGCATGAAACTTGGCACACTTATAGTTTATATAGTAGGATTGCAGAATGCTAATATTTATTAAATAATGCTTAAAAAATATATTAAATTAATAAAATAAATGTTACACACACTACCATGGTTTGATGACATGCATGTTTATATAAAGTGACATATACATTGCTAAAGACAACGCGTTGTTAACGCGTCAACCGGGACACTAGTATTCCAAAAAAGGCAATATAAAATATTATTAAAATAAATTTCTATTAACCTCGCAGCACTACGCTGGACGCCCGTGACCGAGTGGTGATTTGAAAATGTAAGGTGACAACGTTACCTTGTTAGATGCAATTATTATATAAATTGTGGTTTTTTTCCCTTTAATATAAGGCCATAGTGATGCAGTAATAGTGTCTGTAGACGCGAGGTGTTGGTTCGATTCCTGCTCCTGGAAAGGAAAATAATAAATAATATTTAGTACTTTCATTGCCTCGCTCTGGTAACAAGGGAAAACGCGGCGTTGAGTTCCGCTATACAGCACGCAATGCCTCAATTCGGCGGAAAGTGGGTAACAGTAGGTTCTCAGATTCGCTTTGCCTATCTTGCTGTGCGCGGAATACAGCGTGCAGCTAAAAAAAGAACAGTCATTACATGGGAATCGAAATCACAACCAATCACAAAATCACAATCACAAACCAATTATAGTCAGAGAGTGTCCCACTGCGACACGATGGCCTCTAAACATAAACATTATTACTAATAGAATTGAATCCTCTATCCATACATGGTCAAATATTTAACAACTGAGTCACTATGGTCATTCATTAGTAAGGAATATGACTAAAACAACTAATGATTGCTTAAGGTGGGTTATTCTGGGTAATGATAACGAAAGTAGAAGTTATCTGTGCTAGAGTTACTTTACAATAATTGGTCAGAACTTAAAAAATCCCTTAGCAGTTTGAAATGAATATCTAGTCTTTATTCAAATAGGTTATTATAAGGACTTTCGAACCGTCAGTTAACATAAAGATGTCAGTATTGTCAGTCCTAACGGAAGCTAACACCGGTGAGGCAGGCAGTTCTGCTGAGAAGAGCCGGCAATAAACTCAACAGATGATCAGATGTCGTGGCGCGGAGGCACAAGCGTGCGACTGTAAACGCGACGGGTTGTGGGTTCGATTCCCACTCCAGGAAATGTTAATCTGTTCATTTCCTGGGTTTGGTAACAAGGCAAAGCGCGGCGTTGAATTCCGCCACTCAACACGCAATGCCTCAATTTGGCGGAAAGTGGGGAACGGAATTGTTGTAAGAGAACGGAGTGTCTTAAAACCAGGTTCTCAGGTTCCCTCTGCCTTCGAGGCTTCCACGGATGATTGGGCCAGTTCCCGTGGGCCTCGGCCAGTGGCGCTAGAGAAGGAGCACCGTGAGGTTTTAGTGGGTATACCGATCGGGCGGGTATCCGTAAGGATTTCCTCACGTTAAAAAAAAAAACGGTTCTCTCTGTCTAATAAAGAAACGTGTTAGAAAACTAAGGCACTTTTTTACAGTTTTACGCTCTACTGCGCATAGTAGAACAATCAGAGAGAAATTATTGTCAAGACACTATACGCTGCTTTCCACCTTGATCCGATCTCACAACCGCGCTTTTTTTTATCAGAGGAGAAAAAAAAATTTATGTCCCTCATGTATATTGAACCCACAACCAATGGCGTTTACTTTCAGACGCTGTCCCACTGCGTAACAAAACTTGGACTAAATTTAAGTTTTTTTTTTAACTTCACGCTGTATCCCGCATATAGCAGGATAGGCAGAGAACACCTGAGACCCTCTGACCCTAGTGTGAGACACTACGTTCCCCACTTTCCGCCGAATTGGCATTGCGTGCTGAATGGCATCAATATAAATTGGTTATTTTAATTTTGAACGCGATTACATATCTAACTGCAACATGTATGTTACAATATTTGGTTAACCGTAACACAGTATTATCTTTAGTCCACTTTTATTATTTCCCGTCTTTTCTACTTGACCTATAGTTATTGCTTAACTAACTTATACTGGGACCTGTCGTGACACAGAGGCACAAGCATGTCGCTGTAAACGCGACAGGTCGTGGGTTCGATTCCCACTAAAGGAAATGAAAATCTTTATATATAAAAATGAATGTTTGTCTGTATGTCATCGATGAACTCAAAAACTACAGTACCGATTATTATGAAAATTGGTATATATATATATACTCGTATATATGTATTTTTCCACGGAAAAGGTTTGTATAATATGCTCATTGATGCCACTCGCCACCAGGTTCCGGGAAATGAAAATACTAAACTTTTACACTTTCTGGAGTGGGAATCGAACCCACTACCTGCCGCGTTTACATTCGCACGCTTGTGCATCTGCGCCACGACAGGAATTCAAATATTAATTTTGGATACCTATTATGATTTCATAGTTATATTTTAAAAAAAAATCACAGCGTTTAATTACGCTAATTAACATTTTTTAAATCTACAAAAATTAAGAGAAATGCCTGAAGGAAAATCTTTAAAAGAAATTATAGGAATTTTAAGATGAAGGTGTTAAGCCTACATTCCCAATAGATTAGTGTCTTGTTGAACCTAGTATAGTTTAATGATGTATTTCTAGTAATATCGTGAAGCAAAGTGTTAGAATTATTTTTTCATATTAATTACAAGTCGCGGCGTAATCTGGCGGAAAGTGGAGAACGGATTTATTGAAAGAGAACGGAGTGTCTTAACACTAGGTTCTCAGGTTCCGGGATACAGCGGGAAGTTACTAAATGTTATTTATTTATTTTTAGGTTCACGCTGTATCCCGCACATAACAGGGTAGGCAGAGGGAACCTGAAAACATAGTGTTAACACTCCATTCTTCTAAGATTTTCGTTCCCCACTTTCTGCCGATTTGTGGTATCGCGTGCTGACTGGCGGAACACAACGCCGCGCTTTGATACCAGAGCGAAAAAATGAAAATACTAAATATTGAAGTGGAAACCGAACCCACAACCTATCATGTTTATGCATGTGCCTCTGCACCATGCCTCTATATTCAATTTTATATATATATATATATATATATATATATATATACTATATATTGATAATAATAGAATTGTTTCAAATAAAAGAAGTATAGCTTAATTGAATGTAAAAGGCATGGGCCAAGACAACAGAGAATTGAAGTTATTCAAATATGGTAATTTTTCACCAGCTTAAATCGAACCCGCAACCAAATGTCGTTAAAGTCGGACGTTGTCCCACTGTGCCATGATAATTTCAAGATAAAGGCAAGTAAATAATAAAATCAATTTATTTGTCTGTTTGTCCTTCACTACCATATTTTATATAGTACGAATAAGAGTGTTACAAAAAAGTAAAAATTTTTAAGAGTTCATTATTTTCATTTACTGGGTTTAGTAACAAGGCAAAATGCGGTATTGAGTTCCGCCATTTAGCACGCAATGTCTCAATTCGGCGGAAAGTGGGGAATGGAGTAATTTTTGTAGAAAAAAAAATGCTAATTAGCGTAATTAAACGCTGTGATTTTTTTTAAATAACCATAAAATCATAATAGGTATCCAAAAAATATATTTGAATTCGTGTCGTGGCGCAGAGGCACAAGCGTGCGACTGTGAACGCGACACGTTGTGGGTTCGAGTTCCACTTCCGGAAGTGTAAAAGTTTAGTATTTTACACTTAACACTATGGTTCTCAGGTTCGCTCTGCCTACCTTGCTATATGCGGGATATAGCGTGAAGCTAAAAAAAAGTGTTACGTAATGACTTCAAAATGGTTGACTTTAAAATAGAAGAACGGAGTGACTTAACTCTACTCTCTTTCTACCTTTCTACAAATAAAGCAAAAGTGATTAATTTTTTTATTATTTTTTAAACATTTTCTACGCAACTGTACCAGGTCTAGTAAAACATTAACAGGATCAATGCAAGTAATTTGTAGCACTTAACGAGAAAGCCGGTCGATCGTTGATGAATGGGTTTTCTCTGTACCATATATTTAAATATGTATACATAAATACAAGCTTATGACGTCAGATTTGCTTGTTTTTTTTTTGTTATTCCATTTTCTTCTCTGTGAACTCTCCACTTTTCATCTGAAAAGCATAATTTTTTATTAGTAATGAGAATAGAGTGATTTAATATACTTTCTCACTATCGTTTTAAAAACAGTTCCTCAATTGGCTTTAATGTTTATTGGTCGTCTGATTTTTTCGTAAAAAGTAAAAAAAAAATATTTTCTATATATATATAAATACGTGAAGCAAAAGCTTTTGGATCCTTTATTACGAAAATTACGCGGACGCAGGAGCATGAAATTTGGCACACTTATAGTTTATATAGAGGAGTGCAGAATGCTAATATTTTTTTTAAATAATGCATGAAAAATATATGAAATTAATAAAATAAATGTTACACACACTACCATGGGTTTGACATACATCCTTACTTCCTTACTTATAATATAAATGCGAAAGTAACTCTGTCTGTCTGTTTTGTTGCAACTTTCATGCCTAAACCATTGAACCGATTTTGATGGGAAATTCAGTATGAAGGTTGCACTGAACTGAGGAAAGGTCATAGGATATTTTTATCATGAAAAAATTTTTATAAACAAGAATTTTGATTTTTATATATATTTTTTGACAAATAATCTAGACATTGGGAAGAGAATCTTTAGAGCTACTCGCCCATACGTCGCGCGATATAGCCGAATTCCACGCGGGCAGCGAAGCCGCGGGCCGGAAACTAGTGTTTATATAAAGTGACATATACGGCTACGCAATGCGTTATTAACGCATTGGCAGGGACACTAGTAATAGTAATTTTGTGACCAATTATTCAGTTCCGCTTTTCTTTTCTTTTAACTTCGCTGTACCACTTCTATAGCAGGATAGGCAGGGGAACCTCAGAACCTAGTGTTAAGACACTGCGTTCTCTTTCAGCAATTCCGTACCCCACTTTCCACCAGATTGAGGCATTGTGTGCTGAGTAAGTTGGAACTCAACGCTGCGCTTTTGCCTTGTTACCAAACCCAGAAAATGAAAATACTTCATTTCTAGAGTGGGGAATCGAGACCCACAACCTGTCCCGCACCACAGTCGCACGATTCTGCCTCTGCGCCAAGACAGGCGTTACCGCTTTTCACTGACCATTATTTAAATATAGCATTTTCTAAATATATACTTATTTACTTAGCGTCAATTAAAAATATTGTTATGATTTCCTTATTATTATCATTCTTTTACTTATATTTTTTTTTTTTTTTTTTTATTGACGGACGGCAAACGAGCACAAGGACCACCTGATGGTAAGTGGTTGCAACTTCGCCCATGGAGCATCTGGCTTACCAGAGATGTTGTAGGTAGTTTGCTTCTAGGATACTGTTGGTAGGGGGGACAATGCTGGCCCAGTCACTATCAGAACCACCACATTTTGGGGAAAGGATGGGTGGAAAGGGGAAAATCTGGCTTACATGCCATCGAACCGGAACACATCATTAGATATTTGGCGGTTCGTCTTTGACATGATAGTGGTTGCGAGCCAGTCGGAGGACGAACCTCCTACCACCTAACAGTTATATAGCTAAGTGTAAATTAAAATTTATTAAATAAACTCGTAATTAATAAATAGTCATGTCATGTACTGACATAACAGAGTTAACTGAGTTCTATTTCTGGCCACAAAATATTCTCACGATCCTTATAAAGGCGTAAAATTACTTAACATCTGTAAGTTAACATAAATAATTAATTATATTAATAATTCTAGAATATGTCTTTTTAAAACGTAAATACTATAGTATAGAAAAACCACATGCCTGTGAAATAACGTATTGTTTAATTTTTGTTACAGATAAACAACAAGGGGCCCAGATGAAAACCCCGCGGTACCCCAACCCAGAAAACACAAATGTTCCATATGGCGACGCAAAACAAAATACAATACAATTTAATTCACCCATTCATGCTCACCCACCAGTTTCAAACATCCAAATCTACGACCAATTTAGTAAAACCCATGATATTCCATCTGCATCACAATCAAAAGCTCCATCAAAATCTGACGATGATTTTGACGTAAACGAATATTTTGCAAGACTCCAAGGTACTAGATATGTTAGTGCTCCAATCAATAGTAACATAAAGGAGGAAAGTGCTAATTTACAAGAAGAAGAGAATCTTGAGGAAATAAATTTAAATGACCCGGATAAAGGACAACATTTGGACGATGTTCAACAAAGCATTACTGCTGATATTGCACAAAACTTCTCTCAATTACCAACAGTTTTACCACAAATGGCTAGCGTTGTTTTTAGTTCTTTCTCCAGCATGTTAAGTTTGAAGAGCAGAGAACAGACACCTGATGCAGATAATAAGGTATACCAGGATGTATCAGGTCCTATTCAAAAAGTTGAAAGTGTGCCAATGATGCCACATGTACCGATGCATGCACCGGAAGTGCCAAAAGAGATAGCTCCACCGCCTTTGAAAGAACCTCCTACTGGTAAGTTTGAATTTTTGAATTTTTTTTTAGCTTCACGCTGTATCTCGCACATAGTTGGGTAGGCAAAGAGAACCAGAGAACCTAGTGTTAAGACACTCCGTTCTCTTTTAACATTTACGTTCTCCACTTTCCGGCGAATTGAGGCATTGAGTGTTGAGTAGCGAAACTCAACACCGCAGTTGGACTTGTTTATGTTTGTATGCCACGAAAAACGTGAAAGTAAAGATGAATATTTTTTAAATTTTACGATGACGCTGTTTGTGTAAGCAAAGAAAAAGCATACATAATTGTCCTAACAATAAAACTGTAAAAGCTTTTTTTTATTTTTTATTTTAATTACTGGTGTTTAAACCATACAGATATTTTTTTTCTTTATGTCATAAATCATCGTTTTGTTCATATATGACAAACATACACATTTATTATATTAGTAGTAACAGTTTTCGGATTTTTTGAGGATACAGAGTAATGATACGTTATTCCCTTTTACGGATATACCCATGCTATGTGACTGAGTATCACTTCGGAATTCACACAGTGAAAAATTTAACAAAATACTGAGAACTTAGTGTTAAGACACTCCGTTCTCTTTTAACATTTCCCTTCCTCACTTTCCACCGAATTGAGGCATTGCGTACTGAGTGATAAAACTCTACGCTGCGCTTTGTCTTGTTATCAAAGCTACAAACAGAAAATACTAAATATTATTTAACATTTTCGTTCCCTGGAATGCTTATCGAACCCAAAACTGTCGCGTTTTCAATAGCACTTGTGCCTCTGCGTCACGACGGGCAAAAAATAATCGAGAAGAATAAAAAAGTAACAGATGCAAAATCTATGGCAGAGACAAACAATGTATAAAAAAAGCAAGCTTAACAAATTTTTTTTTTCGTTACGTCTTACCACTACTAGAAATTAGGTTTTTTTTTTAACTTCATGCTGTATCCCTCAAATATCAGGGTAGGCAGAAGGAACCTGATAACCTAGTGTTAAGACACTCCGTTCTCTTTCAACAAATCCGTTCCCCATTTTCCGCCAGATTGAGGCATTGCGTGTTGAGTGGCGGAACTCCGCGCGCCGCGCTTTGCCTTATTACCAAACCCAGTAAATGAAAATACTTCATTTCCTGGAGTAGGAATCGAACCTACAACCTGTCGCTTTACAGTCGCACACTTGTGCCTCTACGCCACGACAGGTTTTAACCCAACATACATAATTCAATATAAATTCGACAGTTGACCCAATCGTTCATTTTCCCATGATCTTTGATCTCAACACTATGGGTAATTGTTTTGACCTTATGTGAGGTAATGCTTTGTAATCAACTTTGCCTATTCGGTTCTTATATAAACATTTAAAATAAACACCCAAATGGCGCAGTGGTTAGACTGTACATGATGTTTGTAGGTTCAATTTGTGATAATGGAAAGAATTGTTAGCAATAAATTTTACTCAAATAAAAACGACGGCATTGCGGCGTTGAGTTCCGACAAGCACGCAATGCCTTGATTCGGCGGAAGGTAGGGAACGGAGTGTCTCATCCTATCCTGCTATATGCGGGATACAACGTGAAGCTATAATAAAAAAATATCAGGGTTTTGTCTTATTGAAAAATTGGCAGAAAGAATCTTGAGTTAAGACACGTCGTTCTTATAAACTACTTTCAGGGTTTGGTCGTAGGCTAGCCAGGTAGAGTCTAGTGTTAAGACACTCCGTTACCATTGACGCCCCAATTCAAAAGATTGCGTATTAAATGTCGGAACTCAACTCCGCAGAGAGAACCTAGTTTTAAGACTTACTATTTTCCACTTTACCCGAATTCGAAGCATTGTGTGATGAGTCGCAGTACTCTCTGTTTTCCTATATCGGGCCAAAGTAAACATTTTTTTTTATGGATAACGGATGGTAAACGAGCTGAAGGACCACCTGATGGTAAGTGGTTACCTTCGCCCATAGACATCTATAACACCAGAGATGTTGTAAATGCTTTGCCGACCTAGAAGATACAGATGGAAAAGGGACAATGTAGTAGTCCACTATCGTAACCACCACATTTTGGGGAAAGGGTGGGTGAGAAACTTCTAAGTGGGGAATTGAACTGACAACCATCTCGTTTACAGTCATATGCCTACTACGATACGATGGCCATGAGATTGAAATCTATATATAAATACGTGAAGCAAAAACTTTGGATCCCTTTTTACGAAAATTAGGTGATCGGAGGAGCATAAAACTTGGCACACTTATAGTTTATATAGAGAAGGAGTGCAAAATGCTAACATTTTTTTTAAATAAAGCATAAAAAGTATATCAAAATAAAAAATAAATGTTACACACACCACCATGGTTTGATATCCATGTTTATATAAAGTGACATGCATTACTAACAACGCGTTGTTAACGCGTCAACGGCAACACTAGTGATAATTAAAAAGTCAAACATAAATTCCGATCTCAGAAAACCCATCAAAAAACCTTACACCAAGACTGACTCATGGAGGGAAATATTTTTTTTTAATAACAATACAAGATGTTGACCTCTATTGACCTCTCGTATATAAAAACGCAATCAAAATTAGCTTTATTACTTCCATATATAATTTAATATTTTCTTTGTTTAAAAAGAGAGGTTGAGGCTTGTGTAGTGGGACGTCTTGGTTGACGCGATGGTTCTGGGTTTGATACACACTCCCGGGGAGTGATCAATTATATTCACTCCCCAGCTCTGCTAAGATAAGCGCGGCGTTAAGTTCCGCCGCTCAATACGCAGTGTTTAGAATTCGAATGAGATAGAGGATGTCTTAATACTAGGTTCTTTCTAGCTTTCTTGCTATCCTGCAAATATAGTTTTTTTTGTTTTTTTCAAAAAAAGTAAAGGATGATTTCTGGAAAGAAATCATTCTTGTTCTGTGTTCTGTACAATCACAAGACTCAAACCTGTTACCTTCGTATTAAGATTTTAACAAAAAGAAGGGAAGGTGACTTCAAATAAAATGCGCTTGAAAGTAATATAATTACGAATAAGTCAAAAACTAGGTACTCATTAGATCTTAACTAAATTTAAATGGAATCACATCAGAAGCACTAGCTATTTTATAAAAAAAGGATCCTCAAAATTGGTTCACCCAGTAAAATGACGTTTTTTTAGCTTCACGCTGTTTTCCGCTCATAGTAGTGTAGGCGACAGAGAACATAGTGTTCAATCTAGTGTGTAAGAAACTACGTTACCCGATACCCACTTTCCGCCGAAATTAGGTGTTGCGTGTTGAATGGCGGAACTCAACGCTTGGTCTTGTTACGTTACCTGACGGGAATCGAACTCAAATCCTGTCGCATTTACAGTCGCACGCTCGTGCGCCACAACTGGCCTCGAAACAAATTGTGTAAATTAAAAAAAAACCCAGCGTTGAGTTCCGCCACTCAGCACGCAATGCCTCAATTATTGAAAGAGAATGGAGTGTCTTAACACTAGGTTCTCTGGTTCCCTCTGTATACCCTGCTATATGCGGGTTACAGCGTGAAGTAAAAAAAAAACAGTTGAATTAAGAACCTTCTGTTTTCGAAGTCGGTTATTACTTGTATACACTATACGTCTTTAAATTGACGTCAAACAGACTTCCTCGTATCGCCAATACGAAATTTAATGATCACCTGGCTTATGGACTGGTTGGAAAACAACTTGAGAACTGTAATTATTGTATTCTGTCACTGAGGAGTGTCGTGTATTGAGGCACAAGTGACGCGATAGATTGTGGGTTCGATTCCATTTCAGGAAATGAAAATATTAAATAATATTTAGTATTCTCTAGGTTCTCGAATTCCCTATACCTACCCTGCTATATGCGGGATACAGCGTGAAGCTAAAAAAAATCATTTCCTCGCTCTGTTAACAAGTTAAAGCGCGGCGTTGAGTTCCGCCACTCAGCACGCAATACCTCAATTCGGCGGGAAGTGGGGAACGTAGTGTACGTTAACACTAGGTTCCCTCTGCCTACCCTACTAAATGCGGGATAAAGCGTGAAGCTATGTATGTATGTATGTTCAATATATTCTCAATATATATATACATACATAGTCTTATTAGGTCTTATAAACATTTCTTTTATACGTAATAGTTTCTGCAGTTTAGGTATCTTAGAGGACTAGATGTTTAAAAGTTGTACTTCTGCACTGAGTTCTCTTCTTGTGTCCCGCAAAAACAAATAATTAGTAGTAATTCGCTATCCATGATTTTTTTTTTCAAATTTTCTAATTTAACTTTATTTTCTTTCAGGTATTGCCTCAAACTATCGTATGACGACGAAGAAAAAAGCATACGCGCAAATACCAGGCTTAAGTTCTGGCGATCATCACGTACCAATATTTAATCCGACACCAAGCAGCCACGCTCCGCCAAATTACTTCGTACCGGATAATATACCTAACATGCCACAACTTGAGAACAAATTTGATACAGTTACAGGACAACATTCCTTAGCAAGTCAAGCTCAAGTAGAAGTTCAACATAACGCTCCTCAAAACATTAATAAAGCCAATATTCCAAACTTTTTTAATCCTATTGATATCGACCAAAATCAAACTCTAGGTGCTCAATTGAATCATATGGTGCCAACACAGGAAAAGGAAATCAACTTACCAAAACAAGACCAAATTACGATAGCTGATACAGTAAACCAATCAATAATTACGCCTAACACTCCAAACACACCGATCATTCCACCACCTCCTATGTTTTCAAATTTGCGACGGGACAGTCAGACGTCTACAAACAAAACTGTCTTACCTCCGTCAATAGCAAGAAGAATCGCAGGATCACAACCCATAATAAAAACGCAGGCGGTACCGTGTTTTACACCTCACGAAAATATATTCATGCCAACAATACCCGATCCAGCCGATGCGCCAAATCGTGACTTGGAATCCACTGTCCAAAATTTAAACCAAACATCGGACCGGCATTCTGAATATACGAATGTTGTATCCTCTAATCCTTACAGCAATATCGACAGTTCAATTTTACCACCACACGCCACAGATAGTCCTTGGAATAAAGAAAAAGTTATAACTGCTTCCGATGTTCTGGAACCAAAACCTAATATTTTGAAAGATAATACTGATCATACATCTACTATGCCAGCTTACTCATTATTTTGCACTGAACCACTTATACCTGCTGAAAGTAATATTTTTCTTGACCCAACTCATCCTTCTTTAACCAATAAATGTTTTAAGCAAGAAACAGACGTACTTTCACCTGTAAGCAACAATTCTAATATTACTACAGATTATTTTAATCCACCTTTAAAAGATGAAAAAGTAAGTGAAATGCCTGTTTTACTTAATTCATCTGCATTTACTCGAGCTGATGTCAACATGAATCGAACCGGAAACATCGTAAATATTCCTCAAGTTCAGATGGCACGTAACTTTCAGGCTGATACGCCTACTGAACCAGTGAAACCATTGACAGAACCTCCAAAATTAACTGGTACCGTAAACTACAGAATGTCGAAAAAAAGACCTCAGTATTATTCAGGTCCTATAGAAGGTATTGGCAGCATCACTAGAAATCAGACAAGTCCAATACATAAACCAAATTATCAACAGCCATTTATTGAATTAACAGATACGATTGACACATTATCTACCAACTATTTAACTCCATATTTCGCAAACGAAACCGTCGATACAAATAATCCTCTGTATGTAGCTGATAGTTCAAATAATTCTACGCGACAAGATCAAGAGCTTAGCACTGCGTTTGATTTAAGCAGACAAACTACAGATTCATATGACCAACCACCGCAAGAATCTAAAAACTTCGGAATTATTGGGTCATTAACATCTAAAATCAATTCTTTTGATGTTATCAAAAATACAATTACAAATTTATTAGATCCGACTTATAATATATCAAAAAATAACGATGCAGTTACCCAAAATAACAACACATATCCTCCAAACCATACACCTGAACATAATTCTTACTTTCAATGTAATATTGAACAAGTCAGTAGTCATTTTCCGCCTTTTTCAAATAATGATCCTAAACCAGCAGATCAACAGTATTATAATCCCAATCAAAATCAACATAGTTTCTTAGGCAATTTTACATTTGAGAATAATTATTTTAGAAGTTGGCCATCTCCTTCATTTCATGAAAATGTTCTATCTAAAAAACAGCATGCAGAAGCTTGCTCCGATGCACAAAACATATCGCATTTTGTGGATCAAAATTTGGCTACGGTAAACGCCCCGCTAAATCGAGAATATAATACCTCAGTATCTGAGACAGGGCAAACAGCAGAAACTACGTTAGAGTATAAACTTGATAGTAAAGTTTCCACAACAAGTAATCAAAGTGTATTTTCCGTAAGTGACAGCAATGATACTAAAGAATATGTATCAACATCTGACCCTGGAATGAATATTCCAAATTTATTTGAATATTCTAATTTAAAACTCAAGTCGATGCAGAAGGTGATATTAGTATTCGAAAAAGTGATATTTTAGATAATTCAAATACAGACCCCTTTCAGTCCAAAGTAAAACCGATTGAAAGTAATATAGGGAAACCAGCCAAAATTACCAATTTCTACAGGCAATGTAAAACGAAACGATTCTTCACGAGATTTTTTGATGATTTGCCTAAGATATCACTGAGTCCTAACAGACCCATCTTCCAAAGGTTTTTTTGATAAAGAAACTTCAATCGTTTTGCCCTTTCAAACAAAATACTTGAGAAAACATTAATAAAAGTATGGGTATAAGAGAACCAGAATTATCGAAAATAAATGTCCCTTTAAATGTTATTCAAGCCTGTATTACATTGTTGAAAAATCAAGAATCTTGTGAGCAATTGAATATATTAGGACAAAGGCGATAAAAATATCTTCAGATTTGAGAAAGACAAAGGCTTGTTTGGAAGAATGTTTTACCATCAGTAGAAATAAATAAAAATAATGATGAAGTAAAGACTATACTTTGTTTAGATCTGAAATCACTACAACAACAAACAATGTTAACCTAGCTCCTACGTTTTCACTATTCGAAACTTCTCATCCTCCCGCCATACCTCTACTTGATATTTCTTCTCTATCTACAGAGCCTTTATCTATCACAGCAAATTCAAAAAATGTAATAGATTTAGAAACAAAAATGGAAAATACATCGTTATTTCGAAATATCTGAAACGACTCAAGATCAAAACCATTTTTGAACATTTTTGGTACAATTGAAGTTAAAAGAAAATTTAATTGAAAGTCCTGTTTCTGAACTGAATATTTGTGAAACTTGTAGAGAAGTTAAGAAGCCAGAAGAGAAAGAAACAGAAGATTTGACTACCCAATTAATTGAAAATATTACAGCCCCAATTCAATTAGAAAATCCAGTTGAATATCCTGTAGGTAATGATTTTGTTGAAGATCCATTAATTAATGAAATTGGATTGTCTGCTCAATATGTAAAAACAACGACAGATAGTATTATAGATAGTATGAAAATACAACCACCAGAAGATGTATTGAATGATACGAATGTTGCTAACGCATTGTTAAATTATGGATGGTCAACCACTGAAACAGTTCAGTCTACAAAAATTGTCACAGACCATGATTATGGTTTCCAGAGCCAGATCCTAAAACGTGGACTTTTTCAAGACAAATGTGTATTTTTAGAAGACATACCTGCTAATGCAAGTGATGAAATAAAAGCTGAATTTCAAAATTCCTATGAAGACACTCCCATATTACCACGTCAAATGAGTATACCATCTGCTCCACCGGAAGAAGATTCTAAGTCAGATGAAAGTGGCTTAGATGTTCATTCAATTGAGCAAGATGCTAAAAAGGACTTTCCTATCTATGAAGAATTTGTTGTTGAGCCGTCAGAGACAGATGACCATAAAATAGAGTATAGAGGACGTGAAAAATTTTCTGACGACTCGGAACCTGCTGTCGACACTTTTACTAACAGAGTGGAAAGATATAAAAACGCCAATGATATTACAAATGAAATAAAAAAAGAAATAAAAAAATTTGATTTGCCGACATCAACCAGCCCAGCCATAACAATTGCTTCTTACTTTGATACAGGGAATTATGCTGTTGAAAATCACTATAAAAACTCATTAACTTCTCCATCTTCAATAAATACATTTAACGCTGAGTCTAACGCTCCAATGAGAATACCACCAGGCTTCGAAGAAGAATATCATAGGAGACTTAGTGGAATATCATCCCAAGATATATTACCAGTCCCTAAAATCCAAAATCTTAACGTAATTGCCGTTGACACATTGTCTACAATTAAACCATTAGAAGACAATATTTGTGACTCTAATGTGGAATCCATGATAAAAGAATTAATCGAAGAGGATATTACTCCAGTTGAGACTGATAATAAATCTGCCATAACAGGTTTCCCGGAATTATCAAAAGAAATCAGTAATGAAATTCAAGGCGCTGTTCATTTAGTGGAAACAGATGTTATAAAAAAAGAAGAAATTAAATTAGAATCTTTACCAGACCCCATAAACTTTTTTTCTTCAAACGTAGATAGTGCTCAAGAATCTGATGCATATAGTGACTTTAGTAGACTATCCAGTTATTTTACTTCTCCACCAAAACCTGAACACTCGAAGTCTTTTTTTGAATTAAGCCAGTCACAAAATCATTACAGACACGAACCGTCAAAAACTACTTATGATTCCATACAAAATAACGTAAAAAATTTTTTTGAAAATTCAAATTCCAATAACAATTTAAGTGAAAATGAACAAAATTCAAACCAAAACATTCCACAAAATATTTCTCAACAAATGTCTTTAGTGCACGATTTGACATCTGTTGAAAATTTGCAACCCATCGAAGATATTGTAAAAACAGTTCATTATTTCACTCTTGACAATATTACGTTTCCTGATAACGATTTACGTACACTTAAAGTACCTAATTTAAAACAAAATTCTCTAAATAGAACCGATGATGACAAAAATGAAATCGATATAAAAGATACAGACGGAAACGAAATCGAAAATGTTGTCGAAAACTGTAAATATTGCTATGACTTAACCGATTTTCGTGAGAACGTAGTTAATTCTGAATTTAAAATTAGGAAAAACATGGATAATAATTCGGAAAATCAAGAAGGAACTAACATGGAGTTAAAGAAAGAGGGTATTAAAAAATCTATGACTGTTAACTTTTGTGATTCCACACTTCAAGAAGATGCTGATGATAGAATTGTTGTTATGTCAGAGGTACTTTTTAAATTATTTATATATATATTTTTTTAATATTAAATTCTATGCCATTTATAGTAACTAGTGTCCCCGTAAATGCGTTAATAACGCGTAGTGACGTATATGTCACTTTATATAAACATGGATGTCAAACCATGGTAGTGTGTGTAACATTTATTTTTTTAATTTATTATGGTTTTTTCGCATTATTTGAAAAAATATTAGCATTGTGTACTCCTTCGCTATATAAACTATAAGTGTGCCAAGTTTCATGCTCCTCCGGCCTCGTAATTTTCGTAAAAAGGGATACAAAGTTTTTGCTTCACGTATTTATATATAGATTGAAATTGATAAATAGAACTTCCTTATTTTTTTTAACAGGAAACACTTAAACATGTAATTGTTACAATTTATTACTGTATGTATATGTATCCTTATTGAAAATCTAAACTATATCTACAATATAACTTTAAAAGTTTCACCAGTACTGGAAAGCTTATATCTATGAACAAATTTTATTTCACATCATCCAGTAAATTAGATATATCGTTAAAGCTTAATCTTAGTTTTGTAAAAGGCGTGAATATATTGATAACTCCACTTGAATTATTATAGTTTTTAAATTTAATAGTTTTATTAAAGCTTAAGTTATAGGATGGAGAAATGCCTTCCTCAACGATGGTAACTTCCGATAAGACTGACAATACTGACATCTTTATGTTAACTAACGATTCGAAAGTGCTTGTTGCCTATTTGAATAAAGAATATTTTGATTTCGATGAACTAACGCCTGTCGTGGCGCAGAGGCACAAGCATGCGACTGTAAGCGCGACAGGTTGTGGGTTCGATTCCCACTCCAGGAAATGAAATTTTTCGTTTCCCGGGTTTGGTAACTAGGCAAAGCGCGGCGTTGAGCTCCGCCACTCAACACGCAATGCCTCAATTCGGCGGAAAATAGGGAACAGAGTGTCTTAACACCAGGTTCCCTCTGCCTACCCTGCTATATGCGGGATACAGCGTGAAGCTATGTATGTATGTATGAACTAAATAAACAAAATCAAGCAAATGTAGCATAAATACAGAATTTACAGAAAAATCTTAAGCTTAAAAATGCCTGCCCTGAAAAGTATGATATATTTTCGAGTTATTAACTTATTCACGCATGACGATATATAATATACATCTGAAACCTAATTCAAACACTTAGCAAATATTAAAATATATAATGTGTAATTTTCATCCAGAATCGAGGATCATCAGAATATTCATCAGTGAAACATCATTGGTTCTATAAAGTGGAAATTGAAGGTAAATCGATATGGCGTGGATTTTCTGTTGCTGATTCGGAAGCGCTGGAAAAATGCTTTAATAGCAAATGGATTGTAAAAATCGCTATTTTTAATATTTTTAGCACGCCTGTCGTGGTGTGCAGAGTAAGCGTGCGACTTTAAACGCGACAGGTTGTGGGTTCGATTCCCACTCCAGGAAATATAAGATATTTTCATTTCCTGGAGGCGTAATAAGGCATAGCGCGGCGTTGAGTTCCGCCACTCAGCGCATAATGCTCAATTCGGCAGAAAGTGGAAACGGGATTGTTGAAAAGAGAATGGAGTGTCTTAACTGGGTTCTCTGGTTCCCTCTGCCTACCCTGCTATATGCGGGTTACAGCGTGAAGTTAAAAAACGTGTCAATTTGATCGTAGCGGGACTCGAATCCGCACCTCTTACATTCTTATACGCTTTGGAATTCTTATATGCTTGTTACGTTAATTTTGTCGTTAGCATCTCTAGCCAGAGAAATTTTTCACAAATGTTCACTTAAGCGAAGAAATGAAAATAACTTAAATATAAAAATTACTCCGAGTGAGAATCGAAGCCATAATCATCACGCTTACAGTGGGACGCTATCACACTGCGCCATGATGTTCCCAATTATGATCATAATATTTTTAAAGGAGATAGAGAAGGTATTCAACTCGACTGTGTTACCGAATATTTTTTTAGTGGATGAACCAATATTGATTACTTTTTCCCTGTGAGAGGACGGGGTTAGAATACAATTCCATTCCGCCGCTGGGTAGCATCCCGTATGAGGCAGGTATCCCAGTAGTTAGGTGGTAGGAGGTTCGTCCTCCGACTGACTCGCGATATATCATGTCAAAGACGAACCGCAAAATATCTAATGATGTTCCTGTTCGATGACATGTAAACCAGGTTTTCCCATTTCCCCAAAATGTGGTGGTTCCGATAGCGGATTACTACATTGTCCCCCCCCTTCCATATGTATCCTCTAGGTCGGCAACGCAAACACATCTCTGGTGTTGTAGATGTCTATGGGCGAAGGTAACCACTTACCATCAGGTGGTCCTTCTGCTCGTTTGCCATCCGTTATCCATAAAAAAAGACATTTTTATAGTAGCTAATGCTTCCTATATGTTTGAATTTCAATTTTTTAGTACATATTCCGTCGGTTTTCTTTTTTGTGTTGTTATATAATTATTATAATATTTTCATGTACTATTAGCGGAACTCAACGAGAACACGCTAGTAGCAACGGACGGTGGTAGATACGACGTGAGCGTTGTGAATCGACTACGAACTGCAGTTTACTGGAGTGAAAAACCCACTAATGTTATGAGGTAAGTTCCTTTTATAAGAGAAATCTTTATAAATTATAGCCTATCTTCTTTTCTGATATATAAACTGATACTGTAAAGTTTTATTCAGATCGGTTCAGTAGTTTCTGTGCGAAAGAGTAACAAACTTGCAGCTTTTCATCTTCGCAAACTTGTATTTTCATAAAATTAGTAGGCGAAGTCTTTTCTTTTTTTTTTTTAACTTCACGCTGTAACCCGCATATAGCAGGGTAGGCAGAGAGAACCAGAGAACCTAGTGTTGAGACACTCCATTCTCTTTCAACAATTCCATTCCCCACTTTCCGCCGAATTGAGGCATTGCGTGTTGAGTGGCGCAACTCAACGCCGTGCTTTGCCTTGTTACCAAACCCAGGAAACGAGAGAAATATATTTCATGTTATAACTGTTTTATTCCACAGATGTAGTTGGTTCTACAAGGGCACATCAATAGATCCAAGATATATTCCATACACTGAAGATATAGCAGAGAAATTAGAAGTAAGTTTTTTTTAATACCTTTAAAAATCTCTCTTCTTTCCACGGTTTATCCCACACAGCAGGCTAAGAAATAGATATTGTGTGTTACATTGCGGAACTCAACGCCGCACAGGGAAATGAAAATATGAGAATAATGAAAATATAATCATAGCCCACAACTAATCTAGCGTACAATTAGATAATATCTCACTGCGACACGAAACATTTTTTTTAGCTTCACGCTGTATCTCGCACAAAATAGTAAGTAGGCAGAGGGAGCCTGAGAACCTAGTGTTAAGACACTCCGTTCTCTTAAGATTTTCGTTCCCCGCTATTTAATATTTCCTGGGCAGGAATCGAACCTACATATCGGCGTTTACAGTCACACGGTTTGACGTTATGTTTTCAGTCGTGGCGTCAGAAATGTTTTTTTTTTAGCTGCGCTGTATCCACACAGCATACAGCGGGAGTAGCTAGAAAGGAACACAAAGGCTAAGGTATTAAGACCTCCATTCTCTTTCAACAATTCCGTTCCCACTTTCCGCCGAATTGAGGCATTGCGTGTTAGTGCGGATCTAAACGCACGCGCTTTGCCTTGTTACCAAATTCAGAAATGAAAATACTAAAATTTTACATTTCCTGGGTGGGAATAGAACCACAACCTGTCGCACTTACAGTCACTTGCGCTTGTGCCTCATGACGACAGGCGTTATTTATTTATAATTATATTATATATACATATATATTATATATATATATATATATATATATATATATATATATATATATATATATATATATATATATATATATATATATATATATATATATAATTTTAAATTTGCTTTTTTCCGCACCTATATATTTATTTCCTATATATAAAAAGGTTGGTTTGATAGAATGCTAGTTACCATTAAGCTTTTTTGTGCGCTGGGAAATGCTGTTGCATAGACCGCGTGCAAAGCAAAAATATTACTATACGGACGAACGGTACTGTGGGGCTCACCGATTATTCCGATACTACCCACTAAAACCCAGCGGAAACCCACTCCACCCCCATGAGACGCGGCAGGATCTTTCGCACATGCCACTACGACGCCTCGGTGGACGGCCCGCCTACTGCAGGCCACCGTCGCCTTCAGGGTGCTCTGGGGTTTCTTTCAGAGCACCCGCCGCCTCGATGACTTGCAGGAGGATCACTATGACCCTCCCGCAGTAGCTCCTCTAGGGTAGGGGGAGTAGGAGATGCGCGTAACGCCGTCTCCTATAACCTGGCCTCCGACGGCGAAGAGTTACCATTAAGCCTGCCTTTTGTACATTTTTTTAAATTGTGCTATAAAGAATTTATAAATAAATAAATAATCATTATTTTCTTCTCCATTTTATGTTAAAGGAAGAATATCGTCATGGGGTAACAACTGGGGAATGGCATAGACGTCTCATGTTGAACAACAACGAGCTGGTAGTGATGCATGGACCATCAGTTATGGTGCATTTCGTTCAAAATGCTAGTAACGATGCCTTTGCTACTTCTCCTGTAAGTATTTAAATTGACTAGGGTCCCCGTTGACGCGTTAACAACGCGTTGATGACGTTATGTCTTTTTGTATAAATGTTCATGTCAAATCATGTATGGTAGTGTCATAATAGTGTGTGTAACATTTTTTTTTCCTCTTTTTTTTTAACTTCACGCTGTATCCCGCATATAGCGGGGTAGACAGAGGAAACCAAAGAACCTAGTGTTAAGACACTCCATTCTCTTTCAACATTTCCGTTCCCCACTTTCCGCCAAATTGAGGCATTGCGTATTGAGTGAATTCAACGCCGCGCTTTGCCTTGTTAACAAACCCAAGTAATGAAAATACTAAATTTTACATTTCCTGGAGTGGGCATCGAACCCACAACCTGTCGCATTTACAGTCGCTTGTACCTCAAGACTAATTTAATATATTTTTTATGCATTATTTTAAAAAGATATTATCATTGTGGACTCCTTCTCTATATAAACTATGAGTGTGCCAAGTTTCATGCTCCTCCGTCCGCGTAATTTTTGTAAAAAGGGATACAAAGTTTTTGGTTCACGTATTTATATATATATATTTAGCTTCACTCTGTATCCCTAGCGGGATAGTCAGAGAGGACGGCGCTAAACGCTGCGGCCCCTGCGGCCCCTGCATACTGTCTTCTCGTCCACAGTCATTAACCTCTTCATACATGCCCATACATATATATAATACTAGCTTTCCGCCGGCGGCTTTGCCCGCGTAGAATTCGGTTATATCGCGCGACATGGTAAGGAGCCTATAGTCTTTCCTAAGGTCTGGACTATTTGTCAAAATTAGTAAACAGTTGAACAATCTTACATGATTTTATATTTGACAATAAGGAACTTCCATACAAACTTTCATCCCCTATTTCAACCCATTCCACCATTTTTTGCGCGATAACAAATAGTGCCCTTATGCCCCTTGCCCTATGTCCTTGCCAAAGTTCAGTTCTATCTTCATACCGAATTTCATCAAAATCGGTTCAGTGGTTTAGGCGTGAAAGCGTAACAGACAGACAGAATTACTTTCGCATTTATAATATTAGTAAGGATTATTTTTAAATACATGAAGTATTTTAATATATTTAATTTTATTTAGTTTAATTTCACTAGATTTTTTGTTTGATTGAATAATTATCAGAATATATATAAAAAATTGATCGTAACAGTATTCGAACCCACACCTCTTGGCAACAGTCCAAGCTGTTATTGTTAACGTTGTTTTTTAATTCATATGTGAAATTTGAATTCATAATTACTTTTTAAATAATCATTAAAACTTTTTAAAAAACAGCCGGCTTCAAATAAAATGCACTAAAAAGTTAAATTATTACGAATAACTCAAAAACTACTCGTCAGATCTTAATTAAATTTAAATGAGGCCACATCAGAAACACTAGCTATCATATAAAAAAAGGATCATCAAAATTGGTTCATCCACTAAAAAGTTATGCGTTTGAGAACCTTCACCTTTTTTTGTATATCATATATTCTCAATATCCCAAACTTACCTTACCTAACGCTTACCATAGTTACTAAATGTGGGGAAGAAAGTGTATCGTAACCCCAAAATAAGCGTTTGTGGGGACGAACCCAAGAAAATAGACCATCTCATCTTCATGGTTCATGGTGCTGGAGAATATAGACATCAGAAGGAACGTTGTGTTAGTTTTTAATATGTTTTGTTAACTTCACGCTGTATCCCGCATATAGCAGGGTAAGCAGAGGGAACCTGAGAACCCACGTGTTAAGACATTCCGTTCCCCACTTTCCGCCGAATTGAGACATTGCGTGCTGAGTGGCGGAACTCAACGCCGCGCTTTGCCTTGTTACCAGAGCGAGAAATGAAAAATACTATTTTTTTATTTTAGCTTCACGCTGTATCTCACATATAGTAGGACAGGCAGAGGGATCCTAGTGTTAAGACACTCGTTCCCTCCACTTTCCGCCGAATTGAGTCATTGTGTGCTTCAGTAACGGAAACTTAACGCCACGCTTTGCCTTAGGCTACCAAACCCAGAAATGAAAAATTCTATTTCCTGAGTGGGAATCGAACCCACTACCTTCTTCTGTAAGTATAGTTCAACAACAACGTTTGTGTCTCTCCCAAGGCAGAACAGGTGTTGTGTAAGTAATATATATATTTTTAACTTCACGCTGTATCCCGCATATAGCAGGGTAGACAGGGAACCTGAGAACTCCAGGTGTTAAGACACTCCATTCTCTTACAAGAATTCCGTTCCCCACCAGTATCCGTAAATATAATTTTAATATGTTCATACTCCTGTAGTGTGTATGGAACCCACAACCTATCGCGTTACAGTCAGAAACACTTGTTTTCAACTCACAACTGGGCGATATATATACTATTTATATTTCCTCCAGCAATCCATGATGCGTCCGCGTAGTCCGTCGAGGGTGTGCGGAATTCGAATGAGGACACGGGAGCCGTCCAACATAGACCACTCTTGTTGTTACCGTGTCATGGCGTCGGTTCCATGCAGGATATGCGCTTCCCGGCCTGGTGGGAGGAAGTTGGTGAGTTGATTTTTTTAAATTCTTCTTCTTTAGCAATTTTGTATAAAAATAATTTCATTTATTTTATTTATTTATTTATAAGGTCTACCAACAGAATACACACATAACATGAAAGTTGACACAAATTATAAAAATGGTGCATTGCCTGTAAGTGTTATTCCAGATGCCAAGCAGACAAACATGCTCCAACAACAGCCTTTTATACCTACATACATACATGGCTTCACGCTGTATCCCGCATATATAGGGTGTCCCAAAAATTAACGCAAAATTTGAATTAAATAGAAATGCCATTTTTAGTCTTTTTAATAGCGAATGAATAATGAATATAATAGCAAATGGCGGCAAAGTCAAATCTTGCGTTAATTTTGGGACATCCTTTAGCAGGGTAGGCAGAGGGAACTCAAGTGTTAAGCATTAATTCGTTCCCCTGCCATTCCTGCCGTATTGAGGCATTGCAAAGTGGAGAAACTCAACGCCGCACTTTGCCTTGTTAATAAACCCAGGAAATGTAAGACAAACATTTCCTGAGTAATCGAATCCCACAACCTGTCACGTTTACAGTCCCATCTTGTGCCTTGCATACATGACAGGTGTTTTGATTTTTTGTTTTTTTGTGTTATTGACAAAAATGGAAAAAAATGTGTTTTTGCTTTAATACAAAGTACTTTATGCAGAAAATGACATTAAGATAAAAAAATACTTTGCTCTGATAACAAAAAAGTGCGGCGTAAAATTTCTCTGCACTCAAAAAATGTTTTTGACGTTCTTATAACAGGTATATTTTGATATCTGATATTATTGTTTTATGATGAACTTTTAGTATTGAGAGGTCAAACTGACAGACTCAATCTAATAAATTATCTATTAGCTTGAGTGATCAAACCGCATGTTTATGAAAGCTCATGCAGGACGCGGCAAAAATCGAGTAAATTCTACCGTGCGAAGCCGCGTAAGGGTCGCTAGTCTATTATATATATTGAAATGAGTCACACCAACTTTTAGCTGAACAAGATATCTTAAGTAGAAGGTAACTGGAAGAAAATACAATCTGTTTTTATTTTTTCTATCTTCAAAATGAGTGTGATATGTCATGCTGGGCAGTAGCCTCGGTCGCGCTAGTAGCGCTTCTGTGTGACGTCACGTGTACACTTACACACACGTACGTTGTAACAACACGCACACACACAACCGCCACACGCACACATACCTAACCGCCACGTGACGTCACCAAATGACATATAACTTTTTAAGACGTTGCTACTTCTGAAATCTAGACCGATTTTGATGAAACAAAAACTATTGTTGTTTGCAAGAACAGGCGCATTTAATGCATTTACTTTTAATATGATTTAAAGAGATGTTGATGTGATGTATGTAAATATTTTATTTTGATTGATCATTGTAATGTAAATATTTTATATTTTTGTTTTTCAGTGAACGATTTCCGAACAACAAAGTCTACAACTAATACAATCACATTACAAAAATTCATATGACAGCGCGGCTTGGTTGGGAGAGTTGAGGTAAGGTAGGCTTTTGAAAAAAATAACCTTGCTTGTATTTCTTGACGACTAGTATTAAAAATCAATCAAAGTCAAAGATTAGGAAGTACCTAATCTTCTTCTCCCTCAAGCACTCCTCTCTTTTATAATAATAATAATATATAAAGAAATTTGTTTGGTGGTAGGAGGTTCGTCACTCCGTCTGGCTCGCGAACCACTATCATGTCAAAGACGAACCGCCAAATATCTGTGATGTGTTCAGTTTCGATGGCATGTAATAGGTTTTCCCCTTTCCCACCCATTCTTTCCCAAAAATGTGGTGGTTCCGATAACGGACTACTACATTATCCTCCCCTTCCGTCTCTATCCTCTAGGTTGGCAACGCATCTACAACATCTCTGATGTTGTAGATGTTCATGGGCGAAGGTAACCACTTACCATCAGGTGGTCCTTCTGCTCGTTTGCCATCCGTAATCCATAAAAAAAAAAAAAAATTCAATCAAGGATCAAAGATTAGGAAGTACCTAATCTTCTTCTCCCTCAAGCACTCCCTCTCTTTTATAATAATAATAATATATAAGAAACAGGTTAACATGTTATGTGCAATGGCGGCCTTATCACCAGAAGTGATTTCTTACAGGCAAGCTTTTGGGATACAGATAAGTTCTTGAAAATCTACAATGTTAAATGAAATTATTTTAGCCGGATTCGCGTATATTTTAGAATTCGGAAATATTTTTGGAAACCCCACGTTTCGAACACTTTACAGTAGTCCGTGGTCACAGGTAGATATTAGGTCATTTAGGATATTTAGGAAATTAGGTCTACCTGTGACCACGTGATTAATCCGGTTAAAATAGTTTCATTTAATATGTGTAATAATCGCGAAAATCAAAGAGCTCATTATATATTTAAATGTACAAATAAAAGGACAAAAAAAATTATAAATATTAAATTTTATCTTCAACTCTTTTATTATCCTCTCCACCTAATCCCTAATCCACTCCTTCAAGCACATAATCTCATGCTATTATAATGCCTGTGGTGGCGCAGAGGCACAAGCGACTGTAAACGCGACAGGTTGTGGGTTCGATTCCCACTCCAGGAAATGGAATTTTTCATTTCCTGGGTTTGGTAACAAGGCAAAGCGCGGCGTTGAGTTCCGCCACTCAACACGCAATGCCTCAATACGGCGGAAAGTGGGGAACGGAATTGTTGTCAGAGAACGGGGTGTCTTAACACTAGTTTCTCAGGTTCCCTCTGCCTACCCGCTATATGCGGGATACAGCGTGAAGTTAAAAACTCATGCTATTATCCCTAACCATTGTCTAATCTTCTTCCCCCCCAACTCCTCCCACTCCCTTATCATCATTATCATTATATCATTATATCTCTAAAGTTATTATCTCTAATGGTTCCCCAATCTCCCCCCAGGTGCTCCCAATCTCATGGCACTCCAGCCTGCACACGGGTGTGGGGGTCGACTCCCGTCTGGCAGCAGTCACGCTGGACAGCATTCCTCGTCTCCGCAGCTTCACAAATGATACTATACTTGATGTCCTGTTTTATACTAGTCCGGTGTTCTGCCAGGTAGGTTTTAATATTGGGGAAATGTTAATTTTAAATTCGGCGTTGAGTTCCGCCACTCAGCAATGCCTCATCTCGGCAGAAAGTGGGGAAGTGTCTTAACTCTAGGTTCTCAGGTTCCCTCTGCCTACCCTCCTATATGCGGGGATACAGCGTGAAGTTAAAGAAGAAAAAATAACAGAATTGGTTGTGAGTTCGATTATTGTTTGGGGATGATTGTATTATATATATTTTTTTTTGCATTTTAACGTGTTGGTAAGGCAAAGCGTGGCGTTAAGTTCCGCCATTCATCACGCAATGTCTTGTTTTCGAGGAGAATGGAGATGGAAGTGTCTTGACACTAGATAATCTTTGATTCTCCCTACTTCAAAGAAAAAAACGTGAAGCTAGAAAAAAAAATCGTAATTTTTAAAAATATAAATATTATTACAAAATTTGAACTTCGCTCTATTATATACATCCAATAACACCTGTCGTGGCGCAGAGGCACAAGCGTGCGACTGTAAACCCGACAGGCTGTGGGTTCGATTCCCACTCCAGGAAATAGAATTTTTCATTTTCTGGGTTCGGTAACAAGGCAAAGCGCGGCGTTGAGTTCCGCCCCTCAACACACAATGCCTCAATCTGGCGGAAAGTGGGGAACGGATTTGTTGAAAGAGAACAGAGTGTCTTAACACGTTGGTTCTCAGATTCCCTCTGCCTTCCCTACGATTATACCACTGCTACGATTTATACCAGATACATAGATTCAGGTTTTTCAATGTTCAGATATATAGGTGCGGGTTCCAATCCTGATACATTTGTTTTTTTTTTTACAGTTAATAATAGACACTGTGTGCAGTGAACTGAACAGGATATATAACCTCTTCAAATCCAGAAATCCTGATTTTAAAGGGGGAGTGTCTTTGGGAGGTCACTCTTTAGGCAGTGTTATTTTGTACGATCTTTTGTGTCATCAGTTACCTGTGGTAAGTTTATTTTACCTTAACTTACCTGAAAACCTTGATATATTGAAAATGTTCTCATACTTAGAAAAGAAAAGCCTATAAGAATTTGAACGTAGCGGGACTTGAACCCGCGCTGGTTCTGAACCGTCCGCTTTAACCGCTAAGCCATATGTTTATATCTAGCTACATTGAAACTCATTTTAGTAATTTCTTCTACCCACAGTTTATTTCCAAGAACAACTTAAGGCAAAATGTGTTTTTAAATGTTTTTTTGTTTTCTAAGTATGTATATATATATATATATATATATATATATATATATATATATATGTATGTTTATGTACTCAAATAAATTCAATACTTTATGCATCTCTCTGCACTCTTTTATAGTATGTCCATTACTGTTGGTTGCCTGGAAGAGATTACTTTTGTAATAAGGCCGCCATTGCACATTTACAATTCGGCGGAAAGTGGGGAACGGAATTGTTGTAAGAGAATGGAGTGCCTTAACACTAGGTTCTCAGGTTCCCTCTGCCTACCTGCTATATGCGGGATACGGCGTGAAGCTAAAAAAAAATTAGGCACATATAATAATAATAAGGCTTATATATTTATTTATATTTATTACACAATAGAATGAGAAGCAACCCGCGACCCCCGACAAGCTGTACATGTCGGGCGCGGCGGGCACCGGACAGCCCTCCGTCAAGTACCCCGCGTTGGGGTTCGAACCCAACGCGTTGTACGCCTTCGGGAGTCCTATAGGTAAGTGGCTTACCTTAGTTTACCTATGCTTACCTTGTTGTGTTTTGGTATTTTTGTAGGTAAGTTAATTACTTTATTACTTTTTTTAGCTTCACGCTGTATCCCGCATATAGCAGGGTAGGCAGAGGGACCTAGTGTTAAGACACTTCGTTCCCCACTTTCCGCCGAATTGAGGCTTTGCGTGGTGCGAGTGGCGGAACTCAACGCCGCGCTTTGCCTTGTTACCAAACCCAAGAAATGAAAATACTACATTTCTTATAGTGGAAATCGAACCCACAACTTGCTACGTTTACAGTCGCACACCTCTGCCACGACAGCGGTTTTTTGTTAATTGTATTATTTGAGTTGTACGTAACGTTTATTATATGATAACCGACTTACCTGTAGAACTTACCTAGAATAAGTCATACAGGTAAGTCGCTTATCTTATGTTAGTACATAGCTTAGGGAAGTTTGTTACTCTATGTTGTGTGTTTACTTTATGTTATTACCTTAAATTTAAAAAAAAAGATTATTTTTGTATGTAAGTAGTTTATTTTATTCAGGTTTTCCCCTTTCCCACCCATCCTTTCCCCAAAATGTTGTGGTTCCCATAGCGAACATTGTCCTCCCCTTCTATTTGTACCTCTATGTCGGCAACGCATCTACAACATCTCTGGTGTAGATATTCATGGGCGAAGGTATCCACTTACCATCAGGTGGTCCTTCTGCTCGTTTGCCATCCGTTATCCATAAAAAAAATAAAAAAGCGTATAAGAATGTCGGCGCAGCCGGATGTAGAACGCATGGCGCTGTGGTCAGAGCGCGAGGACGGTGTTCAAATGACGTGGGTTCGAGTCCCGCTGCGTTCAAAATTTTTATACGTTTCCTAAACATGTTTTTCGTTTCCTATGTATGTGATTACTTTAAAACAATCAAAAATATCATTCTATGTCGTTTGTTCGTTACTTATCGTTCTATGCGAGAAAACTAATTAAACATGTTGTATATATTCCATACAAATATAACTGTTTTTTTTTTTCATTTTCCAGCCATTTTTGAATGTATCCGCGGCGTGGAGACGCTCGGCAAGGAGTTTTGTTTGCCCACCTGCAAGAACTTTTTCAATATATTCCATCCGTACGATCCTATAGCGTACAGGTAAGTTTTTTTTTTAACTTCACGCTGTAACCCGCATATAGCCGGGTAGGCAGAGGGAACCAGAGAACCTAGTGTTAAGACACTCCGTTCTCTTTCAACAATTCCGTTCCCCACTTTCCGCCGAATTGAGGCTTTGCCTTGTTACCAAACCAAAGAAATGAAAATACTAAATTTTACATTTCCTGGAGTGGGAATCGAATCCACAACCTGTCGCGTTTACAGTTGCACGCTAGGTAAGTTTTAGAATACATATTTAGAAAGTGTATAAAAAATTTGAGCACAGCAGGACTCGAACCCGCGCCTCTTGGAAACCATCCAAGCGCTCTGACCACTGAGCCATGCGTTCTATAACTGGCTGCTTTTTATACGCTTGTTACAACGTTATTTATGTTGTTAGCATCTCTGTAGAGAGATTTTTACTCATTTGTGCTACACAAAGATTATTTCAAAGAACAATCATTTGGCAAGAGAGAATGCTATTTATTAAATATTTTGAAATTTCAAAGTTTTAGAGTTTTACCCACGATTCTAGTTTTATTTGACTAATATAAGCAAAGGAAAAAAAGAAGAAAGAGAAGCCATTATGTCCCAGTAGAAGAGAGAGTAACTGTTTAAGTTATTAAATGGTTATATATAGTACCGCCTGTCGTGGCGCAGAGGCACAAGCGTGTGACTGTAAACGTAGAAAGGTTGTGGGTTCGATTCCCACTCCAGGAAATGGAATTTTTCATTTCCTGGGTCTGGTTACAAGCCAAAGCGCGGCGTTGAGTTCCGCCACTCAGCACGCAATGCCTTAACTCGGCGGAAAGTGGGGAACGGAGTGTCTATGGTAAAAGTAAAAAAAATATAAATGAATGAATGGATGTCTGTTATTCTTTCAAACAAAATCTGCTGAACGGATTTTGATGAAACTTTACAGTAATATAGCCTATATATGAGAATAAAATAAA